>SNQJ01S0008279.1:321315-353340 GCA_010110895.2 Picea sitchensis
TTTAATTATGGGTCTCAATAATAACTGCTGGGGCCGACTTCTTATTCTGCCTATTACAATTGTCCAATGACCAATCCGCAAAAGGGGATTTGGTCCTAATACAATTACCGACATGATTAATCCACAATGGGGATTAATCCTATAAATAAAATAACAATAATAATAAGAATACTCTTCGCAGTTATATTATTTCAACACTCAAGAGGGCTATCACTATCACCTCAATAGCACCTCTTCTCACTTTAGGTCATCTCTCCTTTGGCACAAAGGGGGTGTTACTAGGGTTAGGATTACTAAGGCTTATGTACTGAAGGGTCAAGGTGATATGAAGAGTTGCCTTAGTAAAACAGAAAATTGGATGATTATATAGGTTTATTTTTAGTGGTGGTTGATGGGGAATGACTAGTGCCAAATATCCAAATAGGCATATGAAGTCATAGGGTTTCTAAGAAGACTGGAAAATATGAATGGATGAGGATAAATCTGCTGTCCAAACATGCATAAATTTGCCAACGAATGCAGATTTAGATGTCTGAAAAATAACAGATTGTAGGCCCTCTATAGGTGCTCTACTTATGCACATACTAGACAACAAAGATAGATTCTATCCCAAGTTAAAAGTCACCATGAAACCTTTCAATGAAATGATATGACACAATGCTTCAAATATGAAATAAAAATAGCAAAGAGAAGAATAGGTAACACCTCATTCACTTTCTTTCCTAGTACAGCTGGCCACCCTACTACTATGAGATCCTTATTCTAGCACATACAAATCAGCAAGATGAAGATTGTGGACAGCCACACATAGATATAAATTTCCTTGTTTAACACAGCTTCAAAAGATCTTCAACACAAGCCAAGCCAATTGAGTCTTGTTTCCTCAAACTATCAACAACCAATACAATAGGAGGAATAAACAATAATATCCTCAAACTACCTCTAGACTAGTCAAAAACCCTAAAGCAATAAAATAACGAAGTAAGAGGGAGAATGAGTGGGGATGCCACTTGTCCATCTCTCATGCAGAACACCCTCGATATTGGGCATTCAACCATGTAAAACCCTCCATAAAATCATGAACAATAGCCTCCAAGAGTGCGCCCTCCGATAATCCTCCAAAATATAGTAAAGTAGTCCACAAAGGGGGAGTGCTCCAGAAGGACAATGACAAACCATGGAAAAAATAGAAAAAATGGCTAGGTTTTTTAGGAATATGTGCCAACGTAACAACCCTTGCCTCCATAAGTGTGCAATAATGGTAAAATAATGGAGCGCTCCACTTGATTAAGGGGTCAGCACCCTAGATAACACAAAAGATGCCAAAAATATTGTGAAGAAGCTGGGGCGTTATCTCCATGAACCAACTAACACTCCCCAAATAGCATGTGAAAAGTCCAAGCCCTAGGTGACTAAAGTCGTTATGATCTCAACCAAACAAGTAGATTGCTGAATTTAATTAATGCAGAAATAAATTTCAGACCATAGCATTAATCATACGATCGCCGGAAATCAAATAGTGGAAGCATAGAAATTGATTTCACACAACACAGGTAATTACTCCAAAACTAGCTTTCCATTCCTTTGAAAAACTTACAAGGAAACCTCCACAAGCTGCCCAAAAAACAGCACCACGCGAATACCAAAAAACACCTCAAACTAAGTGGAACAACCTACTGGGAGAGTAAGATTTGTTGTATGGTTGTACGACTTGTACAAATGTCGGTACGGTTCTGTCCGTACGACTGTCCGAACTTTCGTATGAGTGTACGAACTTCCGTACGTTGTACGAGACTATGTGTTGCCGGAAACATCTCTTCCTTGGTTGCCTACTCTCTCTCCCTCTCTGTTGCTCAACTTGCTCAATTGCTCAAGTGTTTTGTGTTTGAACTCTCTATCTTGACTTGTCTTTATAGTTTTAGATGAGACCAAAACCCTAATCTATTTCTAAGTTTACTCATAATCTAAGTCACCCATGCATGAAATACACTTTTTAGACTCAACTGCCAAAAATAAGACTTTCTATAATATCCTTGATCTGGCTAGTCTAGGAAAAGCTGCTAAACTGCTGTGTCTACTGTCTGATTTGATACACTGGGGATTTCTGGATGCGTTTAAGTTGCGGGTTTTAACATGCTTGGTGTTTTTCGCATGTGTGTGTAGATAAATAAGTTGTTTAAAACACATGAATAAGCATACAGATAGAGAATGACATAAAAGACTGTAAATCATATATTATGAGTTTTCTACTGGTTACAATGCCATATGTGGCTGAAAATAGAGAATCACTTGGCTAGATAAGATCTAAGTGGATCTTAGCCGGAATACAATGAAGAAGTAAACTAGAAAAATGATACTCGGATGATAGCAGACTGTTGATGGATAGGATGTGAGCTGGATGATCTGTTGTGCTCTATGGAAACTCACACGACAACTGCTGCGGAACTGGATTGTGCACCCTGGTGGCTACACACCTCAGATCTGACTGGAAACTATCCCAAACAATGCGCCTTTCCCTCTCACTCAGTCCTGGTGACTGACAGCATGACAATCGACCCTTTGCTGATGTGTCTGGACCCTGAATGGATCTCCCTTGGAAAATGCACCCCCACTGCTGCTGGAAACTGTGCCCTAGTGATTCCTCCATCGGAATCGACTGATAAGGGTCTCAAACTGAGCGCCCTAGGATCCTCTGAAATGGGTCGCAAGGATTTCCCTAGATTTGATCTGATGATCTCTTGGGAATCCCAAATGTGTCCTCTCCAACTGCCGCACCCTCATTGGCTGAGAAATGCGCCCAAGATGATTTCTCCGTCGGAATATGATGAGAAACAAGGAAATAGAAGCATCCTGCCCTCCTCTCAACTGGGTTGGAGGGGAATCACTGGATTGTCCCTGACTGGGACAAGTCGAATCAATCTAATGCTCAGTAGCTGCGCCCTCTACCTAGACAAGTGCGCCCTTACTACTGCAAACTGGATAGCTGCTACTGAACTAAGATGGAAGATCTGGATGATCTTCCTAGTGACTAGGGTGTGTCTCTCAACACTGAAATCAACCTCTAGGTGTCTTTCTCCTAGAATCCACAAAGCGCTCTCCTGAGATGCACCTCTCTTTTCAATTGTCAAGTCGAATTCTTCATAATGACGAATTAGGTTGTTTACCCTTTTCTTATAGCTGCCTGAAACCCTAGTTCGTTGTTGACCTATTTTTAGCTCACCTACTCTATTTTTAGCTCACTTTGTCTTAAAAGCGCTTTTAGTCACTTTTAGCTCAATGTAACTTTCGAATTATAACACCCTCGGCTGAAGTGACCTCTAGTAACCATGTTTACCCATGTATGGCCCTGGCTATAGTCTAACAGGGTTGTTCAGACTACTAAGCCTCCTCTCTGGAGCTTCTATTCGGAAAGGGACATTACACTTTCACCTTTTAACTAAAGTTAATTACAAAATAGAATTTACTTTTTGAAAATAGAATCACTTTTCGAAAATAGAATTACTTTTCAAAAATATCTCGAACTACTTCTCGCACGTTCACACTGAACTTGTGCAGAAGTTCCTGTTTGAGATATAATTCTCAACACTCCCTCTTAGAGAGGAAGGAATTCTGCACCAATCCAAGTCTGTCTTTGAATGCCTCAAACTTCCCTCTTGCTAAGGGTTTGGTCAGAATATCAACTACCTGTTGATATGTCGGAATATATTCGAGCTTCACTACTTCCGTCTGAATCCTATTTCGTAGGAAGCGATCTCTGCTCTTTGTTGAGCTAAGTGCCGTGGAAGTTTGCTTCCCATTGAACCAGGATATTGTCGTTGATCCCAAGCTAAAGAAGCACCCTAAGGTGCTCTTCATGTCTGTAGCATTGCGTTCCTGATCTGAGTCTGTATACCCCTGCAACTTTACTTCATGATCTCCAAGATATTCATACCATACTCCATTGTGACCCTCAAATATCAAAGCACATGTTTTCTTGCTACCCAATGCTCCTACCTTGGCTCTACTATGAATTGACTTAAGGTGTTCATTGCAAAACAAACATGTGACTCCTTCCCACTTACTTCAAAGGCCCGAGGATGCTCTATGTACTTGGCGACTGGAGCAAAAGTCTTCTCGTAGTCCACTCTCTCTCTTTGGGAGAACCCTCTCGCCATAAACCTCGCTTTGAACTTCTTAATGTTGCCATTTGTAGCATGCTTGATCTTGTAGAGCCACCTAGAACTCTCAACTGACTTTCCCTTTGATCTTGGCACTATGTCCCAAACATCATTCTTCATGATGGAGGTGTACTCCTCCACCATGGCATCTCGCCATACCAATTGGTCTGTTGCCTCTTGAAAACTAGAAGGCTCAGAATCTAGAATGTTGTTCATCAATGCTATATAGTTTGGAAACTTCTTTGGAGGTTTGCTCTGTCTGAATGTGCTCCTAGGAGTCTCAACATGCTCTCGAGCATCCCTCAATGTCTTATTGAACCATCGAGGTCTTTTGATAGAAGTGCAAGGGGTCACTGTCTCCCCTTCTCCACTTGAAGGTTGCGGTACTGCTCTGGAAATTAGTAGTGATCCTAGCTCAACCTTTGGAGCTTCCTGCTTCTCATCTTCTGTCACTAGGTCTAGAATCTCCTTAGACCTATGCTTGTTGCTTGGGAAATCAAACTTGGCTTGCTTGCCAAGCATGCACCTTCTACATACACCATGCTGCTCAACTCCGAACTCTAGAAGATCTATGACTATCTCCCTTAGAATAGGCAATGCCCTGTGATGCAACTGCCCCATCCTCTTGTGCCACAACTCGCAAAGCTATCACTGTTATGCACCAGGGCTCGAACAGGTTCGCCCTGCAACCTGTAGAAATTACCTTCTCTAACCCATATTACTTGAGTTGTATCTGGGCTAGATTTCTTCGATTTGATGAGGACTTGCAATCTTGAACTCCATTGCAAAGCCCTTATCCTCCATAACCGAAACTGAAAGAAAGTTCTTCCTGAGGCCTGGTACAAACAAGACATTGTCAAAATCTAAAGAATTGTCTAAGCTAAGTTGGAAGGGAATAGTACCAACTCCTGCTATTGGGTACTTGTCCATCATCACCAAGCTCAACCTGTACTTTTGAGTCCTACTTCTTCAGACTAGAAAATAATTGTCGGGCTGATGTCATATGTCGAGATGCCCCATTGTCCACATTACCACGCATTCCTCAGAATCGTGTTGGTAGAAAGGCAAGACACCAACAAGAAATCCTTCTCGAACTTGGTAGCAAATTCGTTCATCTGAGTTACTGTAGAGGTTGCTACTTGTGTCTATTGTTGCTTCCCTTTACCCTTCTTTGTATCTAGACACTGTGATGCATAATGATCATGCTTATGACAACTGAAGCACTTAATTTTACTCAAGGCCTTCTTTCTTGGATGTGAGGTTGACTTCTCACTCTTTCCCTTACACTTGCTGGGTTCTTTACTTCTGCCCTTATTTAACTGACCAAATAGATCTAGGTTCTCTTCACCATACTCCTTGCTGATCTTTGACTCCATCCGAGTCTCCTCCTAGATACAATCATCCCAAAGCCTTTGAAAGTCACGAAAGTTTTCCCGAGTGCAGATACCTTTGAAAAATGGTTCCCATGAAGCTGGGAATCCATTCAGTGCCATGTTCACTAGCTTTGCATCTTCAACCTTCTCCCCAACTGCTGCAAGTTGATGACGAATTTGTGTGATCTCCTTAAGGTAATCAATGAATGAGTTTGATTTGGTCATCACTATGGATGTGAGTTTGTCCACAATATCATTTTCAAATTTGTAGAGACTAACTAGGGCATCAAACATCTCCTTCGCTATCTTCTTCTCGGATACATGAGGGATCAAATGATCCTTTATGGCATCCAAGATTATCTGCTTGGCCTTCGCTCCCCTTTTGTTGTGACCTACCAACTCATGTGGATCTGTAGGCAGAGTAGCAACGTTCTTGACGATATCCCATAGATCATTCTCTTCTAGTAAGAGTGTAACCCTCACCTTCCATGATAAGAAGTTCGAGGCACCATCCAATATGTTCTCAAACCTGAGGCTAGCTGATGCCATCTCTAAGATCTATTGCACAAACTATCAAATATGAAAATTAGTTTTGAAATGCTCTCACTACTGGTCCTTCTTCCTTGCAGTTGATTTACCCCTACAAATCCTAGAGAATTTGATTAAGAGAAATAAGCTTTGATACCATGTGAAAAATCCTAGGTGACTAAAGTCCTTATGATCTCAATCAAACAATTAGATTGCTGAATTTAATTAATGCATAAATAAATTTCAGACCATAACATTAATTACAAAATAGCTGGAAATCAAATAGCGGAAGCATAAAAATTAATTTGACACAACACATGTAATTACTCATTCAAAACTAGCTTTTCATTCTTTTGAAAAACTTATAAGGAAACCTCCACAAGCTACCCAAAAAACAACACTGCATGAATACTGAAAAACACCTCAAACACCGAGAAACATCATTGGTTCTCATATTGTTCAAAATCTTTGTAAGGAAACATGAGAGTCTAAATAGACAATGATAACTACCACAATTCTCATAATATTTTGACTCAAAGCCCACATCTACACAATATATAATTGTGCTGCTCCTTTAGAACTTGATGACCTGTGTCCATATTTAGCTAATGGGAACAAACTCGGTGTTAAGCTTGAGGGACACTCAAGTGACAAGTTAATTACAATATCCTTCCTTGAAGTGCATGTAAGAGCGGGAGTAGTGATGAATCTTTGGAGTTAGGGGGTCCTTGAGATGTTCATGTGGCTTTCAAGTAGGCTTTGTAGATCTCTTCCCTAATACCTATATTAATATCTCTCTTAGTGAGGCATTGACAGAAATCTCCAAGGGAGTAGGCTTCTTGATATCTAGGTTATTTGTTGGACAAAAGAAGATCTAGCATACCAACTAGTTTCAACACCTTGAGTAGCAAGCAACATACATGATTGGAGAGCTCGATAAAGATATCTATTATAGCCTGAGTGGGAGTTACCCATGCATTGAACCCTGTATAACATGGTCACAATTGTTGAATTTTAATGCTTAGCTCCTGCACATGTAGTTTATTTCAATTTAGCATGTACTTGAACCATAAACAATGCAACAATACCATATACAATAGCTGTAGTAACCAACATCACAAGAAGAATAACCATGCACAAGAACACAAGAGTTTATCTTGGGAAAACCCTTCTCAATCAAGGGAAAAACCCAACAATCCTTTGTTATAGAGTCAAGAGAAGATCCTCCACACCATAAACCCTAGAGCACACAAGAGGGTGCTCTATGACCTTAACTTGCGCCTAAGAGAAGTGCGCACTTCAGCCGTACACTTAGCTTGCGAGAATGTTACAATGAAGTGTGTGAGAGTGATCTACAATGGGGATTTACTCTCTTATTTATACAAGACCTAACACAACAATAGGTGTGTCTATTGGCATAATAGGGCCGACTTCTATAACTCAATGGTATAATTAATCTTTACACAAATATTAATTATCTTTACATGGTGGGGCCGATTTGTACCCTTTACACAATTAGGGTTACACAATAAATCTTACTCTTAGACAATATAGCAAGGATCCACACATCCTCTAGTGCTCAGCCATTAGGGACATGTCCACCTGTGTTCAGTCACAGGGGCGTCACTCTCAACAGATCAACTCAACTAAGTCCATAGGAGTACCATCCAGAGAGCCATCTCAAGTCGACTCAACTAAGTCCATAGGAGTCTGACAGGAGACCATCTCAAGTCGTCTCAACTCAGTCCAGAGGAGCACGACAAGAGACCACACATCATCTCAACTTAGTCCAGAGGAGTATGACACACCCATCACATGGGCTCTCTCACAGATCGTCTCAACTCAGTCCAGAGGAGAACGACCTGGAGAATGTCTCATGAAGCTGCAATCAACAACAACAACATGGAAAACTGAGGTGAAGAGGGGATGAGCATCAAACTCATCTAAGATGATAGAATGTGGAACCATTGTCTTGGTGTGGATATGTTTTGAAAGCACTTAGCCCAATAATGAGTGCCCTCTTAATGTGGTCCGACCTTTTTGCCTTAGGCATGAACTTCATACCTCACAACCATAAAGGAGAGAAGGTGCCACCCACCGGAGTGTGAAAGAGGCAGATCTTAGCTCCATATTTTGACATTGAAGCTGGAAGCATTGTCTTTACTAGTTGGTTAGTGATACATATACTTTATGCAACTGTGATTATGTTGTTGGGATCAAGCTAAAATATTGATCTGAGAATACTGATCCTAAATAAGTGTATGATGTCACCATTTCTACCACCTTTTGGTTATAGGTAAGAATAGTGTTGGATGCCTATTTCTTAGACATGTTGAGGCCATATTCTCTCTTTCCAAGGTTGACTTATGAATGATGGTGATCACAGAATGAGATCAAAGTGTCCAGCTGTTTTTGGCGGCCTGCAACTTTGCAGTATAGAAGAACAATGCTGTCTGCAAAAGGTAAAATGGCAACTGAAATCCCAATGAGAAGGCAGCCACCTGTGTCATTCACATATTTTGAAATCAAATCCTCTATTTCATCAATATAAATCAGAAAGGGTGTGGGTGAGAGTGAAAACCTCGGCTTGACTCATATGGTTGAACACCCCTGTATGTCTTCAGTGTTTCCCATTGTGGTATGCACGGGGTCTTCACTCAATGAATCTGTGACATAGCATGTGTGTTCATGGGATATTAAAGAAGACCCTAATTTCATTAGATATTAATAAATACCTCCCAAAATATTTTTGTTTACCCCCCCTCCTGACACATCTTTACAATAAAAAAAATCCCTATTTTTACTAGATACCCCATTTGATACCCCCCAATACCTATAAACCCTCTGATACACCACATACCCTTCCTGCGAATACCGACAATATATTGACTTTATTTTTCACAAATTTAAACCCCCATTTATGAATGAATGTGATAAGATATTGGGCAACAAGGTGAAGCTCCCGTGGTCGTATGGATCCTGCCAATAATAATCTCATAGAGTCATAAGCAGTGAGATCCCAGAGTCTGGGAGCCTACGCCTTAAGACTCTCAAATAGAAACTAAAAATTCAGCAACAAATTTCCCAATATATGTATGTTTGCCAATAATAATCTCATAGAGTCATAAGCAGTGAGATCCCAGAGTCTGGGAGCCTATGCCTTAAGATCTCAAATAGAAACTAAAAATTCAGCAACAAATTTCCCAATATATATATATATATATATATGGTGTTTTCCATATTACTAGAATTTTGAAAGTGTTTTTTTTGATACCCATAACTGTCTTGGAAACCACACCAATTGCCCTGTTCGACTGGTTTCTATGAATGTGATGCTGTGCATTGATTATAAGATGGATGGTGCTAATAAATTTTTAACCTCTTCTAAAGGAAGTCTTGGATTTGGTGACCACTGCAATCAAACTTAGTAAGGAGCAGCAATGAATTTTGTTCTAAAATGTGTAGTATGTGTTCAACATAAATGTTTCAGTCTTTGATGTATGATGCATGTTTTATGCAAATGAGCCCCTGGTAAATGCTACCTTAAATTGCCTCAGTGACTTTGTTTTGGTTCATTTGAAATAGGAAGTTTAGGGAGAATATGCAAGGGTCAAGTAGTCTTTAAAGTTTAAAGATACATATAGACCCACGAGTGGTGTCTGAAGATTAGTATAATCAGTCTCTCCCAAATGTAAGTACCTAGGTGAAAGGTGCATGTCTTCCCCTGCAGTTGTATAAGCCATGCATTGTCCACTATGCAGATTCAAAGCCATGCATTGTCCACTATGCAGATTCAAAAAAGTCATAGAAATGGTCTCTACCTGTAGAGGCTATGCAAAGATTACTTCTTGGACATTGCACTGTAATGTTTGAAGAGAAAGCACAATCCTAGACATATGGTTTTGCAACATGATATGAACTCAGGTAATGGCCTTAGGGGTCCAACACAGAAATAGGCATTGCTTATGAATTGCCTGCTGGTTCCTTGCATTTCATTAGATAAGAGACAATAAGAACAAGATCACTGTGAAACACACATTCATTGTGAGAGACACAACATTTATCTCGAAACCCTCTAGGGGAAGAAAACCCATAAAACTTCATCATAAATAGCTTATACAATGTTCATGAGATAACCCAAACCAATACAGAAAGTCCTCCCCAAGAGATGCCTGAAATTAATCTTCTCCTCTCCACTGCAGTCATTCTCATAAGAGAAATGAGCAAGAGTTGGGCAGGTTGGATGAGGCTTAGCCTCTTATTTGATACAAGACTTCATAGCCTATGAAAGGGTCACAACTGGCAGGGCCTGACTTTCACCTCTGGTGGTAGTCCCACCTTTAATTAATTCTGGTCTTCCATAATAACTGCTGGGGTCAACTTCTTATTCTGCCCTTTGTAATTGTCCCATGACCAATCCGAAAAGTGATTTATCCCATACAGTTAGAGCCCACATGATTACATCCCAATGGGATTAATCCAATAACAATAATAATAATAATGACATGATTAATCCGCAATGGGGATTTAATCCAATAATAAAATAATAATAAGAATGCTCTTCGCAGTTACATTATTTCAAACACATGTTTCACAGCAGCATAAAAAAAGATACAGCTTGGGGATGTTTTGAAACAAAACTTGAAAGCCTGCATTTCTTGAAAATCATAAGGAAATTTTTCCTTTACGGAACTCAGGTTGGTTTGCAGGTCTTATGCTGAACGATGTGAAATATGTATCTTCGTGTCTATATACATTATCATTTAAATTCCTTTCGAGTGAGATATTTGCAGCAAGAAATATGGAAGTCAATATTGTTAAGATGAAACCTTACTTGGTTAATTTTTTAGAAAGAGGATTTATGGTATAAGTTGGTAGTCCATTGTAGGAGAACCTAGAACTTTATGGTTTCCTTGAAATTCAAGACTCAAAAGAACCCAGGAAATGAAACAGGCTCCTGGCAACCCACATTATTGACAAAAAAATATCTCGGCTTCAGTGAATAGGAAGTTAATGTCCAAGCATGTCAAATTATATTTGATGACATCTAAGTGCAAGTTCTTTCTTTGGGAATGTAATCATTAAGATGAGGTAGAGATTAGAGATGCTACACTTTAAGTTTCAACTTTAGATTTATATTTGAAATAATCTGAATATCTTGATCTGAGAACTGTAATATGATGGAAGAGCATTAGATACACAGATTGTACTACAACTTATGCTTGATGTGTCAACGTCAAATATTCTTCATATATCCCGACTGTATATGTTGCAGGTCCATGCATTTCAGATCAACATTCTCTGCATCTTAATGATTGTTATGCTGATTTTTTTTTACCTTGGATGACCGATTTTAATCATATGTCATTCTTGTTCAATCTATTTCCATACAGGTCACTGCGAAGCCTATACTTGTCTATCCAAATAGTGGAGAAACATACGATGCTGATAGAAAGCAATGGGTGGTAAGCTCTTAGATATGCATTACTTGGACAAATGCTGGATTCAAATTACTAAATACTTTCTGAGCTACATATCTTATTAGGCATGTATAATCTTCATAGGCATATTAATGTTTTGACATGATATGGGCTCTCATACTCAATGTTCAATTAAAGAGGAGAATGTAGCTTCCAAAAACAAAATCGAGAAAATAAAACCTTTGATAGCTGTGTAGATGGTTCCAATTTTTTCTTAAAGTTTTGAACTGTGCTTGACATGACTGGTTTTGACTGAGGGATAGATAATATTAAGAATTCTGTTTATTTCTGTTTAAGATGTGAGTGTATATGCATGGTGGACATAATTTCTTGTAAAGAAACAATAGACTGTATTTTACTTTTTATCCTTAAACTCTGGGATATTGTTTCAGGTTTGGTTCTTCTTTTCAGTTTTAATTTTTCTTGGGGTCTGGTAGAGTGAAGGTAGAGTGAACACTGGATTTGAGATCTATTCTTATCCTATAAATGTTGCTGTTGTGGTTGGGGTGCTTATGACATAACCTGTTTTGGTTTTTGTAACTCTGTAGGCATCCACTGGAGTATCCGATGTTGATTTTGTTTCTTATGTACAAAAGTGGCAAGAAATTGGAGCCTCTCTCATAGGTGGGTGCTGCAGGACAACCCCAAATACCATTAAAGCAATTTCAAGGGCTATGAACAGGACACCTCAAATTCTACCCCCTCAGCTGCTTGACGGACAATGATATAGGGGTGTGTTTATTATCTAAATGGGGACTGACAATGAGAGTGTAATTATCATGTGGGTTCTCTGAGTTTATTTTATTCAAACCAAAACAGTACTCTCGTTCATATCAGTAGCTTTTACCATAATAGTGACTATCTAATTTCTTAAAAAATGCACTGTACATAGATATTGCAGAAATTTCAAGTCTTCCTTTTCCCCACTTTCTATATGCCAGTATATTCCGTGGCATTCAAACCAAAACAGTAGTCTCTCGTTCATATGGGTAGCTTTTACCATAATAGTGGCTATCTAATTTCTTAAAAAGTGCACTGTACATAGATATTGCAGAAATTTCAAGTCTTCCTTTTCCCTACTTTCTATATGCCAGTATATTATGTGGCACAATGCGAAGATAACTAAATTATGCCAAAGGCTCTGGTTAATTGCTTTTAAGATTTTTGTTTTAATAATAATGATTTTTGACATTATAAATAATAAATAAATGTATCATTTGGGATATCATTTTTGGGATTATCTG
The DNA here is from genome assembly GCA_010110895.2 of Picea sitchensis. Lineage (NCBI taxonomy): Eukaryota > Viridiplantae > Streptophyta > Pinopsida > Pinales > Pinaceae > Picea > Picea sitchensis. The sequence continues at coordinate 334,098 of SNQJ01S0008279.1, forward strand.
CATAGAGTAAATCATTAATGCATGACCTATGTTCCATGAGAACTATTCAGAATGATCTTGTGAATTTGAATATTCCAAGCCATGCAATTTGAAGGTTGACTTCCAATTCAGAATGACCAATTTCTCGTGAATTTGAATATTCCAAGCCATTCAATTTAAAGGTTGACTTCCAATTCATGAGAAATTGGTCATTCTGATTAGTTCTCATGGGACATAGGTCATGCATTAATGATTTCCTCTATACAGACAATCCCAAAAGTAAATCATTAATTCATGACCCACGTCTCGTGATAACTATTCGGAATGACCTTGTGAGTCTGAATATTCCAAACCATGCAATTTGAAGGTTGACTTCCAATTCAGAATGACCAATTTTTCGTGAATTTGAATATTCCAAGCCATTCAATTTGAAGGTTGACTTCCAATTCATGAGAAATTGATCACTCTGATTAGTTCTCATGTGACATAGGTCACGCATTAATGATTTTCTCTACGAAGACAATCCCAAAATCTATGCAGACAATCCAAAAATGATATCTCATGTATTGTACTGCAGAGGTCTCCAAAAGCTTAAATATATCATTATTTTTTTGCATATGATCCATGCTCAAAATATGTATTTATCTAACTAGATTTTCAGGATTATATTCCGCAAGGGACTGTACAATAGTGGTAGCTGTTAGCTCTGATCTCTTTCTGCATCAATTGCTATCTTTAATTGTAACTTTAATTGTAATGTCATACTAGAGAGATGTGACAGGCATAACTGTAGCTCAACAGAAATGTGTCCATTCTCCAAGGAAACTAAAACATTATGTTGCTATAGAGTTTGTAATTACACGTTATTCTGCATGGAAGTTTCTCGTGGAAAATCTCAAGTTTCTAGTACTTACTACATTCCCTTGCAATTTGAGTTAATGGAAAAGGAAATTTAATATAATGACACGTTATTCTGCATAGTACGACAGCAGGAAATAAGGATCTGAAATTTGTTGAAGATAATCACAGATTTATTTTATGAGTTTCGAGGTAGCTCTGTCTGAGGAGCTTCTTATGTCATACGCCCAAGAAATTCATTGATGTGTCTTGGATGGAACTCCCATACGGGACAAGTTTTCATTGTCTACATTGCTTGCTTTCATCTGTCATTTTGGGAATAGATTAAAACTATCCCAAGGCATTGATCTTGGTGAGATGTAGAGAGAAGGGTATGAAATCGGATGCCGAGAGATGGCAAAACTCATCCAAAGGCACAAGTCTTATGGGACTTTCCCTGATCATAACATGTGAATCTGGCACTTTATATTTCATTGATCTTTTAGTGAACTCAATCACTGTATCAGATAAATTCCCTGTACTTTAGTGATCTGTCTAACCGTATGATCCCAAAAATTCCAGGATAGGATCATGATTGCATAATTATTGTGCAAAGAAAAATCCCTTTCCCTCCCGAGGACAGTATTTCAATCAATGTTATTGGAACTGGACTGATCATTGAATCCGTTGATGCCAAAAATGTGAACTGTATTGGAACCGGAAAAAAACTGGACCAAATAACTAGTTGATAAAATATACATAAATATTCAAATTTTGAAAATATATATATATATTCATGTGCATCCATATGAATCCAAACCATTATATACAAATATGCAAAGTTTCTCTTGTGTACAAGTAAGGGTGCATATAACTAAAATAGCATCGAGGTGCAATCCATCTCTGAACCAAAATACATCAACAAAGAGACTCTATATGGTCTTTAGAGTCCAAAATAAAATCATGTTACAACAAATAACTACAAATTATCAAAATCATTTCCTATATTAGGATCCTCATCATTAGTTTCATCATCTAAACATTAAAATAAGATAGAAAAAACTTAACATGCCTAATCAATTATTTTGGTTGAGTGAAGAGTACATTTTTACTAGGGTCATGACAAAGGAGTTCAACAATCAATGCCACCAACATCGAGGTACATAGAGGGCTTGGTGCTCTTTATTAAATGTCAGTTCCATACCTTCATACATGATATAATCAAGTGGAAAGGTTGCAATCCTGCCAATCTTGAAATCCTAAAAACTATCAAGTATGTTGAATTTTGAATGCAATCTAAAATTCCACTTTCTCCATATGAAGTCCAAGGAGGTTGGAACCACTTTCAAACATCGTGAAACAATTAATGGTAACGTGAAACATTTAATTTAAATGGCAGAAAATGAAAGATAAAGGAGAATGTGGAAGGATAGAAAATGAAGGATAAAGGAGAATGTCAACTTTTACTTTAAGAATTTAATATTACCATTAATTACTAGGGTGAGTGAAATGGAGAAGAGGGTTCTCTTTAAATAACATTAGTAGGGTCCTAGGGTTAGGTATTGTGCTTCCAAATAACTTATTTTTTTTTTACATTAAGTTTTGGTGGTACCTAGTTGTGTTGTACGACATCATACCAAACTGGTTGGTTTCGTACAAAACAAAACGGTTCGGTGCTTTAAGGCTGATTCTGTACAAAATTGGCTAGTTTCAATATGGAACTGGTTGCTTCAGTACAAAATTGGCCAAAAAATAATACAAAACCTTAAACCGGACCGAAAAGATCTCAAAATTGGTCGGATCGATCAATTTTGTCAGTTCCATTTTGGTTCTGATAACATTGATTTCAATACATAGCTTGATATTCATTAGAAACCTATGGAAGCATATCTAGTTGTATTGTTGATTTTCCTAGTGTCATGTTTTTATACTCGGGCTCAATTAGCACATTGACAAGTCTAGTAGCGTACATGGAGATAAAGGTTTTAAGATTACTTTCCTGATAGACTACTCAAAGATTACCAATTAGTGCATGACACCTAGAGTATGAAGTCAACGATTACTAGTTATTGCCTGACACCTAGAGTATGAAGTTAGGAATAGACTAATAAAGTTCAAACTTCAAACATAGGCAAGAAGTCATTGGCTGCAACATTACCGAGTAAGCATGCACCAATTGCATTCCATGTAACTTGTACCAAGCAGGGATGCATTGATTACTTTTTTGTTTGCCATTGCATAGTAAGTGTGAAAATTCTAGTAAGCCACGGAAGTTGTGTCTCTTAGCAGGTTTCAACTACAAACTAATTAAGAGCCCAGGGTTTAACTACAAACTAATTAAGAGCCCAATGGGAATTCATAGAAAAAATATTCAACTATCTTAATATCCCAGTGACATGAATCTTAATTACCAAGGTTGGAGGTGAAACTAATATAGTTAGGGATATGGCTTGCAAGATATTTGAAACCAAACTAAGATTGCTGGCACATTTATCTATTGATCAATCATTGCACACAAATCTAACCATTCAACTATTGAATGGGTGAGGCAATCTATTTCATTAGAAGCAGTTGCATGATAGTAAACAATATAAACATTATGGCTATGAAATAACACATAAATGGATTATTGCAATGATAATTATTAGGGGTAGAACTTAGGGGCTTAACATGCCCCTCCCTGATTTGTAAATTGTTGTGGATATTCCACTAGAACAGTTCGTCACAATAGATATTGTATTATTTTGAAATATTTTATAATGCAGGTTTATTTCCTTAGATCCCAGATCTGTTAGCACTAGTTATTGTTCAAACTAATGAAAATAACTAAAATACAAACAAGAAAGAATAAGCAAATGAACACACAATCCACACAAATGAACACAAGATGTATCCTAGGAAACTTGATATGGGAGAAAACCTAGCTAAAAGGTGAGGCCTGTGCTCTGCTCTATATTCTTCAGTTATGAAAAACAAGTACAAAGAAAGGTGCATTCACTATGGAGTTACCTTTGACACTATGGCCTGAACGACTGCTACAAAATCTCTTACCTCTTCTGTTATGCTCTCAAAACACCACTCCTAGATGCTTTGCTCAACTATGGAATAATTACAATGCTAAAGAATGGAACCCCCTATCTTTCTTGCAGTGCAATATTTAACATAGCTCGATAGTTGTTTAGGGTTAGGGTTTTTTCATCCTTAACCCTCAATTAATGATAAGGTTTTGGAACTTCTAGAATCTTCTTGAAAGTCCAAATGTGGCTAGCCCCACATGTGTGAGTAATGGGGGTTGACGTGGCATCCACTTGTACCATGGTGGTCAATAAGGTAGGTCAACTTGTGAGAAACATAATTTCTGCATACGAGCTTCGATTGAGGTGATTTTTACACCGCTAGAAAGATTTTGGTGTGTAGAACTACGTCAAGGTGGTGATAGCTATGTTGATGAAGTTTTGACCACAAAAAATGTCATTTGATGCCTCAAAATGGCTTTGGAAGATTCTGGACCCCAAATCCCCAAACTAGGATCTGCCACTAAAATGGTCTCTACAAGCCAATTCCTCCAATTTTTTCACCCATAATGTACTATGATAGATGAAAAATTATATAATGATCCAGTCCAGATATACCTCCCCATTTAGGGAGGTTTTTGGTCTCTAAAAGCTTTTACTAAATGAGGTGAGAAAATTTTTCCTCTACCTTCTCCCTAGAGTAGCATTTTTCCTTGCTTGGAAGTTGTCCTTTAAATCCGATCCACCAAAGGATGCTTCCCCTGTCTAGTTGTTCTGGATTTATTCTGCAAAATTGTATCTTTTGCCAACTTTTCCTGAGCTTCTGGTGCTAAGTCCTCCATGGTAGGTAGGACCTACTCCTCAGTTTCCTAATCCAATATGGAAGGCTCATAGATTCTTCACATTCACTATTGAGTAAATGCGCATATACGGGGGTCGACTAAGTATGTAGACTTTATCACCCATCTTCTCTAATACTTCAAAAGGGCCATACCGCAGATCCTTGATCTTCTTACCAAGACCTTGTAGTCTTTCCTTGTTCAACTATAACAAAACTCTGTCAACTTTGAATGATTTCTATGTTCTATGTTGATCATGTTGGGCCTTGTACCTTTCCTATGACTTCTTCAACGTCTCATGTACTTGCAAATGGATCCACCTAATATTTTCAACAAACTTCTTCGCTTTCAATGCTTCTCCTGTGATGTCTTCCCCCACTCCTCCATATTGTCCATAGACAACATCCAAGAGCAAAGGTGGCAAATACCCAAAGCAAGTTTCAACGGAAACTTACTAGTAGAAGTATGGTGCTCTGTTATAAGAGTGTTGAATATAGATCATATTTTCATCCTAGGTCTTCTAATGCTTCTGATTGTAACCCCTCAAAATTTGTACCACAGTTTTGTTGACTACTTATGTCTTCCCATTTGTCTATGGATGGAATGATGTAGATCTCTTCAACTTAGTGTCCATCTTCTCCCAAAGTGTAGTAAAAAAGGAACAAAGAAATCTAATATCTTTTTATGAGATGAGGTTCCTTGGTATCTCAAAGTGAATCCAAACCCATTCAAAGAACATGTTTGTTGTTTCTTGTCCTTTGATGGTCTTCTTACGAGGCATAAGAATGCACATCTTGTTGAACCTGTCAACTACCACAAAAAGATACTCACGTCCCTCCCTGATTGTTGACAAACCTCCCACAAAATCCATGGAAATGTTTTTCCAAGGTCAAGTGGGTATAGGTAAGGGATGATATAGACCTTGCTTTTTATTACTGGGCTTGCTGGTATAACAAAACATGCATCTTCTAATATATTGAGCTACATCTTCTTGCATTCCGAGCTAATACACATCCATTTCTAAGTTGACAATTGTCTTCCCAACATTAAATTGTCCTACAACCTTGGAGGTGTGAGCCTCTATGATAAGCTGCAATCTTTCACCTTTAACGACATAGATCTTGTCTAGCTTGTAGAGAAACCCATTCTAGAGATGATAATCAACCTTATTGTCACCTTCTTCTACACAAATTTAACTCTGTAGCTGTTGAAACATCTTTTTAAATTCCTCATCTTTTGTGTATGCCTCTTTGTATGCATCATGGGTAAAAGGCTCCATGTGCATAAGAGTTCCCAAAGCTGTAATATTGGATGTGGGTGGCCTTGAAAGCATGTCCACCAACTTATTAGTGTTTCCCTTCTTATACTTGACGACTATATGAAATTGCCGCAAAAACCCCATCTGCTTGTAATGTCTAGTTTGTGCATCTTACTTTGGGTCTGCAAATACTGCAGTGGCTAGTCATAAGTGTGGACAATGGTATCCTTGCTCATCAGATAGTGCTTCCATTTCTTAACAACTTGAACTAGGGCATAGAGTTCCTTATCATATGTAGGGTAGTTTAGAACTTCCCCATGAAACATCTCAAAATGATAGCATACTGACTTACCTTCTTGCATCAAGACCACTCCCATAACATATCCACTTGCATCTGTCTCCACTTCAAAAGGCTTCTACAAGTTAGACAATCCGAGAACTGGTGGTTGACTAATATTTTGTTTTAGCTTGTCGAAAGCTTTTTGTTGATTCTTTCCCCACCAGAAACTCTTACCATTGGTTGCTATGGTGTGGAGTGGCACAACTACCATTGAAAATGATGCTATGAATTTCTATAGGTACTATGCTGCCCCAACAAAGCTCTTAACTTCAGTGACATTAGTAGGAACTGACCACTTCATGATGGCCTCCATCTTTGTGGAATCTATATTGAGTTCCCCTCCACTTGTCACATACCCCAAATACACCAATAATTGCTGAGCAAACTCACATTTCTTGAGGTTTGCCAACAACTGATGTTTTTTCAAAGTCTAACACTTGCATGAGATGTGCTCCTCCTAGGTAGAGCTATAAACCAATATGTCGTCCAAAAACACTATTACAAATTAATCTAAATAGGGATGCAATACATCATTCATCAATCACATAAGTGTATTCGGTGCATTATGTAAGCCAAAAGGCATGACCAACCATTCATACAATCCTTTCCTTCTCTTAAAGGTGGTCTTCCATGTGTCTTCTTCTTTAACGCATACTTGGTGGTATCCTGATTTGAGATCCAACTTGGTGAATTACTTGGCATGTTGCAATTGGTCTAACAAATCATCAATCCTGGGAAGAAGGTATTGATTCTTAAGTGTAATTTTGTTTAAAGCCCTGTAGTTGATACAAATTCATCAAGTCTCATCCTTCTTGGGTATTGTGATGATAGGTGACCAACAAGGTGAGGTTCTTGGTCAAATTACTCCTCGCTACAACTGTTGCAACCGTTTTTTCACTTCATCTGCTTCCATAACTATTTGTCTATACAACCCAATATTTGGTAATGGGGAGTCCTGCAACAATAGTATCTCATGCTCCACTTCCCTCTTAGGTGGTATCTCTCTACGCTCCTGGAACACTCCTTTGTATGCACGCAACAACTCCTCCAACTAATGTTTCTACTCTTTGGTACACCCCTCTAGGGATTCCTTTACTCTCATCGATTCATCACCCGATTGATTCTCTTTTAAGAAAAACAATATGTACTTCTTACCAGAACTGATCAACATTTTGGCTTGGTTGGCACTTAGTAGAGAGATCTTCGATTTACCTTTGTGCACATTGATGATGAAATACTTCCCATCCTTGATCAGGCGATATTGGTTTTCTTTCCTTATGAAGATCACATCTCTCATAGACATGTAGGGGCTTCCAAACACTACACACATGTCAAGGGGTACTACATCTAACTTCACTTCATCAATAAAATTCGCACTTATGGAAAAATTGATCTTACACTGCTTAGTGACTTTGATCTCTATATCCTTATTTACCCATTCCAATGGATACAGGCTCAAATGATCATAAACCTCCAACCCAAGCTTGCTAACCAGATCATCTACTATGAGGTTGGCCTGTAAATTGGAATCAAATATAGCATCTACCTTGGTCTTTTTGACTTGAATATTAATATGGAAGAGTTTTGTCATCTCCTTCTCTTCCTTGTGATGAAGGCTACTTAGGTTCACCTCCTTCTACACTGAAGTGCAAACAATCTTTCCATCCACTTCCAAGTTTCTCTCTACTTGGTTTCCTAAATCCTCGCCTAGCAGGTTCTTCTTCTTGCCATTCTTCTTATGGTTCTTTGGATTCAACTTTGGATGTAGCTTCCAACACTTATCTTCAGTGTGACCATCAATATTGCAATGGTTGTTTCGATCCTTGCACTGATGTGTCGTGGTTGTTGTCTTCTTGTCTTTTCCTTTCCACTTCATCCCCTCCTTGGAAGCATCTTGGCGGTCTTTCTATTTAGAATCACTTGGTTATCTTTTCTGATGGCCTATGTTCTCCAAACATTGTGCTTGCAGAAAGGTCTCATCAACAGTCCTGGTTTTGAAGAGCATCACTTGCTTTCACAAATGATTGTGTAGACCCCCCAAATAGTTGAGTGGTAAGTCTGGGTTTTTGGGAGAGATACCCAACTTGATCACTATTTTCCTAAATTCGGTGGTGTACTCCTGCACACTCCGCTCTTGCCTTTGACTGAAGTGATGCCAACGGAACCATTATTCCTCTACATACCCAATAAGATAGAACTGAGACTTGATGAGGGTTTCAAAATCCTCCCGCTTAGTTACTATTGGATGACCCTCCAACCCGAGTGTCTCTGTGTGGCTTTCCCACCAGGTTAGTGCATGGCCCTCAAGTTTCAGTCAGGAAAACAAAATTTTCTTCTCTTCATCTATGTTATGGAAATTGAAATACACTTCTAAATGTTGCAACCAATGATTCAACTTAACAACATCGATTTCACCTTGATAGGTTTTGATATCCACTTTTGCTTCCATTTTAAATAGAGATTGTGAAGGAGTGATGGCACTATAACTTGGTTAGTCTTTCTCGGGCTCTTTTCTCAACTCCTTTTTTGGATCTTCACTATCTCTCAATTTCTCATTAGATCTAGCTTTCGAGTTAGAGCCACCAACTTCCTCGAAAGGTCCGAACTTGTTTGTTGGAGCCTCCATCAGGATGGCCATATTGTGAGAGATCTCGATAACTTGCTCTTCTAGCCTCAAAAATCTCTCTTTTGCTACATCCTGAGGATTGTTATGAACAAACTCATCCACCATGGCTAGGGTTCTTTCTGCAACTTCCTTCACAGGCCAATCCTTTGATCTTGCAAATTTCGACAAATACCCAAAAGAAAATTGCACTAATACTAATATGATATGTAAATTGCTCTGGATATTCCACTGGAACAGTTTGTCACAACAGATCTTGTATTATACTAAAATATTTTATTATGTAGTTTTATTTTCTTAGACCTCATATTTGTTAGCATTAGCTTATCGCTCAAATTTACGAAAATAACTAAAATACAAACAAGAAAGAATAAGCAGATGAACACACCATCCACATGAATGAACATGAGATGTATTCTAGGAAATCTTATACGGGAGAAAACCCAGGTAGAAGGCGAGGCCTATGCTCTGCGCTTTTTTTTTTTCCAGTCATGAAAAACAAGTACAAATAAAGGGACACTCACTATGGAGTTTCCTTTGAAACTGTGGCCTGAACTGTTGATGTTTTGTAGTATCGAGAGGTATTCTCACATTGGCCTTGGTGTCGGGCATGTGGGAATCCTTGTTGGCACTCAAATTGTATTTTTCATTTTTGTGAAAACTCCTTGTATATTGAGCTGGGGCTTGGTTGGGGCTTTACACCCACATGGAAGAATAAACAATTCTAATTTAATCTTGAGTTTACAAGGGGTTCCTAAACTCTCACTCATTAGACTTCTTTAAAATGAGAGGCAATGTGAAGAGACATTGTGTTATCTCATTGTGACATTATGGAGTTGGTATAAGTGAGTGAGCACTTGTGACAAAAAGATTGGGAGACAAAATTTCAGCAAGGAAATTCTTCACTTTGTAAAATCTGTCCTAGGGTTTCTATTCTTCCTTTTTGAATTTTTCAACCAAGAGAGAGAGGTCGCACATGTGAGAGGAGCATAAAAAACAAGTAACGTCACCAATCCATATAGTCTGTACATGTAACATTAGCAGGTCGTACAAGTGACGCCAACATCAGTACAGTCCATACAAGTGACGTCAACAGTGGTACAGGTGACATCAATAGTCCATACAACATATTTGTAAGTTGGAAAGGGTTTTCAAGAATTTCCTCCAAGTTGTAATTTTGCTAGAGGGTTGTTTTTTTCCTTAGAAATTCTCAATCTGAAAATTTTACTGAACAAAAAATTTGTGTATCGTGTGTATGGATGACCTCTCTCTGATCTTTGTGTTTCCGTTGTAATTTTTCTGTCATAATTTCAGTGTAAAATTTTTCAGTGATAACAATCCCCATTTTATTGATTGAGGTCATTTGGAAGTAATTTTCAGATTTGAAATTGAATGCATTGAATTGTTTGAAAATTTTACATGAACAACTACTAAAAAATCTCTTACCTCCTCTGTTATTCTCTCAAAATATCACTCCTAGATGTTGTGCTCAACTATGGAACAAGTACAATACTAAGAAATGGAACCCACTCTCTTCCTAGCGGGTTGGTATGTAACATAGCCCGATAGTCGTCTAGGGTTAGGTTTTTGCATCCTCAACCCTCAATTATAGATAATGTTTTGGAGCTTCTAGAATCTTCTTGAAAATTGACATGTGTCTATCCCCACATGTGTGAATAATGGGGGTTGACGTGGAATTCACTCGTACTATGGTGGTCAACAAGGTAGGTCAACTTGCAGGAGACATAACTTTCGCATACGAGTTCTGATTGAGGTGATTTTTGCACCCTTGGAAAGATCTCGGTGTATAGAACAATGTCAAGGGGTTGAGAGATGTTGGAGCCGCCTTTTTAAACTAGTTTAAATGTAATTCTTAAAATCAAAGGTTGGCCTTTAGGTTGTCTTTTACTTCATGAACTTTACCCACTGAAAATCTCAGTAGTACTGATATGCAGAGTGGCGATGGCCATTGTACTCCTAAGCCATTCTCAGTAGTCTTGATATGCAAAGTGGCGATGGTCGTTGTATTCCTAAGCCATTGCCTTTTAACCGTTGAACGAGCTTTTTCACTTTTATTTACCTCAGGATATCGCGTTTCAGGAGTTACAAGTCACAATGTTTCCAAGCCCCGATACGGTCGTGAAAACTGACTCTTTGAAAGATTACTTCAAGTTAGCCGAGAGTAAAAGTTCCTTAAACAATAGTTATGTTGTCGGATTGCCTCCTAAGATTCGCCGCTCTCCCAAAAGCCTTTACCATCATAATCGATAGGCTTGGCGAAAGCGCAAGACATTTTCACAAGTTACCCGGGTTAGTGTCAGGGGTGAATAGTTTTAACCATAGTTAAACTATGTCGGGATTTCGCGACTCGGCATACGCTCTTCCAAGAAACTCTACCCTTGTAGCCCCTAGTCGCAAAGTCACGATATTAATTAAACATGATTAATTAAACACTTAATCCGGATTAATTTTTTGCTTAACTAGATCGCGTCATCGCGATCTCGGGTTTTAGGGACTCGAAAGGTAGGAGTGAAATCTCTCGATACAGCGAACACCGAAAGGGTGATTAAAGTTTAAAGAAAATCCAATTTAAGAACCTAAACAAGATTAATCAGTGTTTTAATACAAATATTAATATGCACAGTCTACGAGGTAAATTTAAATGTTTCTTGCGTCAACTTGTGTCACGACCCGTCAAAATTTATGGCATTAATTGGAAACAAGGTGAAGCGACAGGTAAGGATATGGTTTTTATTGCTAAATCTTTCTCTAAAAATGATTTGACTGTTCTGTTCATAAGGACATCGAGGTTTTAAATGGCCGAGATATAGATTTTTTTCTCTTAGTGTTTCAAAGCTCATTTCGATTTTGCACAGAGAAGTTTTTCTCATCAAGCTGATTTCTCTATGTATACATATTTTTACTACAGGAGAGCTAAGTCAGAGTCCTCTATCATGGCCCCACGAAAAGCGTACAAGGAAATTGCTGAGAGTTCAAGGCAAGGCTCAGATAATGTTTCTGATACTTCACCCTGAAGTATTTATTCTGTCGGAACCTGATCATACGTCTCTGAGGTTCTGCAGTCCGAATTAGGGAACTATTCAGACGATTCCAGTGATAATGAGAAGGATGACTTGGCCACCAAATACAAGATCATTGTTCAAGCAGAGATGCATAAGGTAGCAGCTAGGCCACGACTCCTTCCCTACTATGATATGATCCGATGGGCGCTAGATCACGTGGATATCCCGACCATAACTATTATCAATGAGCAGAAGGTGACCGTTGGGACCTTTAGACCAAAACATTTGCAGGGGATGTACCAATTGTCACCCACACCAAACTTCTCACACAATGCCGAGTTTCTGGAAAATTTTAAGCGGAAGGAATGTGAGCAATACGACATAAACTTGTCTGGTTTGATCAAGGATTGGGTCTCTCACCCCGCAAAGTTCAAGGCAGACGGAAATGGAGTTTATTCAATCTCTTCTTTGGAACTGCAATTCAAATACATAGCAATGATGACCTGTAAATTGTATGGGAGGGAGGACACCACACATTTATTTCTCCCTTGGGTGCCTCTGATTCATATAGTCATTGAAGGTTGTTCTTTCGATTGGGCCAAACTGTTGTCAGACAGTCTAACCAGTCGGATTACAAAATATCGGACGCAAAGGAAAATGGGAAGGCCGCTTCATTTTTTATGTCCGCATACATTATGGACACCATTTGTTTCATGACGCCTTTTCCCCTAATGAGTTGGAGCTGGACTCCATTTGATGCTAAGCCTATCCATGTCTACCATTCAAAACTTTGGGAGGATAAGGCCGCATAATTCATATACGATATTTTCAATTGGGTAATGGTGCCGATGCATGTCATCATCTTCGGTAATCCACCGCCCATGATTTTAGATAGCATCGCGACCAACTTGAGCAGCGTGGCCGACTAGTACATAGAGGCAGAATTTTCCTATATCAGGGTCTTCGACGCCTCTGTTCCTCCATATTCTCTACCATTATTTATACCAAATAGGCTGGTTTGTCGCGAAATCGCTAGGCAAACCGTGATTGGTGGCATAAGCAAAGAGTTTAAAGGTTTTTCGAAAAAGGTATGGCCACCCTTCCCCATTCATTTGAATACCTATTCTTTATTAGATTTCGGACACGCAAAGGCTGAGGCAACAACCTTGGAAGATATTAAATTCGTCCACATTGAGTTCAAGAAACACGACCCACACAAGGTCGTGAGTAATCACATGGCTAGTTGTGGCCTTAAAAGATATGAACACGAGAATTCGCCTCATGATGATATTTTCCGAGGCGCGAGATCCTATGCAAAGGTATTGAGTCAGATACAAGCCTTGTCACCCGAAGAGATGGCCGATTTTTTCAAATTCCAGTAACACTGGCGGAGCTGCCTTCCTCCAGTCTTACAGGGTAAGAATCCGACGACCCCATATGTACAACAAACGAAAGCCAAGGGCTCCAAAGATTTAGCACCTGAACAAGAAGAACACCAGGAAAAGAAGAAGCCAACTGGGGCCCCGAAACAGGAAGCTGAGACCCCCAACTCTACAAGCAATCCAACCTCAGTTGTTACTCCGGGGAAATCATCCAAGCAGATCGACATTCCCATCGTTTCTGTTACTCCCCTACAATCTACAAAGGGGGTCTCAGACGTTGGATGGATTTTCGGCGAAGAACTATCGCCCATAACTGTGGAAGAGTTTCCTCCGAGCGAATTTTTCTTCGGTAAGAAGAGAAAGGTCGTTGTAAAGCAAGAGCTTTATCAAGAAGAAAGCAAGGTAGCCAAGAAATTCAAAATCTTAGCCGATGGAAAAAACATGAAGAAGCAAGAATTTGCAACTCAGATAGCAGGGACATTGGGGGCTTTTGCTATAGCCAACCAATATTCTGTCGAGTCCCTAAAAGATCAGTTGAAGCGAAAAAACCGCTTAATCAAAACTTTGGAGGCTAAACTGGCTACAATAGAGGAAACTGCCAGAGATCAAGCGAATTCAAGTATAGAGCAAACTAGAGCAGTTGATCAAAAGGAAATCGAGCCGCTCAAAACCGATCTCGAACAAACACAGCAGGTGGCCCAGACCAACCAATCAGAGATAAGCCAACAGGAAGAATTGATAGAGTAGCTACAGGCCAAATTAAATCTCATCGAAAGCCAGGTGATAGATATCAGGATATTTCAATCCCAAGTCAGAGAAATCCGAAAAAGAGTATCGACAGCTCAACAAGATTTACTTGCTAAGGTGGAAACTATTCAAAACAATTTCCAACTCATTCATCAAGTACTGGAAAACATCTCTTTCAAAGAAAAAGAAGCTGGGGTGGTTCGGGTCGCTTTCCAAGAGGCTGTTATAGCCACTACAAAAAGGGAAACGGGCAGTAGTTTAAGATTTTCCATCTCAGAGCAGACCCGAGGTAACATCTTGTTGAAAGAATGGGAGCGTAACATATCAGAAGGCAGACAACAAGCTAAAGAGGTAAGAAAATCTTGTGAAGAAACTTTCGGCTTTGTAGATGGGAGTTTGTTGGGTTTCGATAGCGAAAGCAATACTGAGACACTGGGCTAGATCAATATAGCTAAACACTTGCTCAATATCAAGGAGAATGAGGAAAGAGAGTTGGCTAAAATATCACAGACAACCTAGACAGATATAGTTCAAATAGACAGATGGCTAATAAAACCAAGTGTACTTTTATGTTCTATTAGCGCCGAAGACCGACAGGTAGAAAGAAAGTTGCCACAATTAGTGAATGATTGTTACACTTTTGAGGCAAATAATCAAGAAGAACCTTCCAGGGTGATAGCCCAGTTGGTGGAGAAGTGCATCACTTGCACACAACAGGCGAAGGGGCAGTCTTCAGGTACCAAATAATGACATGTGTCTGCCTTTTCTATTTTTAGAACCCAAAGTTTAAAGAAAGGAAGGTGATCCATCTGCCCGAAAGAGGACAAAGACAAATAATTGGAATGCATGAGTTTCCTTTTTGTAACCAAAAAAAACTCCTGAGATGATTGAGATCCTAGCATACAGAAGTTGTATAAATATGTAATTAGAAGAAAGAAAAGGGGCTGGACCTTTTTGGTCGATTGTAATAGAGACTATCTCCTTTTGAGAATTAATACAAAGTGATCTGAAGACTCCTGATTCCGTCAAGACTGTGTTATGCATTTGTTTCCTCTGTGATTTCATATTCAATTTCATTTCTCTTATATATGTTTGATGAATGTTTCATTGCAATTTAGTAAAACCTCTACTGTGGTGATCAATTTTTAACCATCTATATCGTTTACAGTTTTTCCTCTGTATCGGCTATTAGCAAGTACAAGACCTGTAACCCTTTAGATTGTTATATTTTATGGTTCGTCAGATTCTTTCTTATCTTATTTTCTTCTTCTGTTTACAAGGTGAGATTCTCCCTTGATAGGAGCCTCGCGTTATAGACAGCTTAATGTTTTTCTCACATTTCACACACCATTTATTTAAAATATAACTCAGTTATGGGAAAAGGCCTTTGGTTTGCATTTTATATTTAATATTGGATTCAAAGTTCTCTTTTATAAGATCAAATTGATACAGCATCAAAAACCTCAAAATCTCCTTTAATTTAACTATTTCTCTATGACTGTCCTCGTTGTAAGACAACCTAATATTGAACCCGGCTTATTGGACCAAACCCATATCGCTTTAAACCTTTTCGGTACCATACTTAAAACAACCACCACCCGGGTAGAACTTGAACGTTCATGGGCCACGATTGAACGAAATATAAACATCCAGGAACAGTTGGAAGCGAGACAACGACAACCTAGAAATCAGCCTTAGCTTCCTTTCCCGAAGGTTGAATTTTCTCTCTTTTTATCCTTTAATCGCTTTCAGATGCCTAGACATTGTACTTTCTAAGAATTAAGTACACACTTTGGAACACCATCTTTCTGGCGCCGTTGCCGGGGACGAAGTTACGAAACCTTTTCCCTGGGAAGAATGACATTTTTTTGCAAGTTTCGCCCTTTGATAGTGAACAAAGAGTGAACACCTTATAAAGGCTTGTATTATCTTTCACTCGGCGACTCCATGTTTAAAGAAGCTGACATCATGTCGAAGGAACCCCAGAAAAAACCCAGAGGGTAAACCGACCACGCCTGTTTCCGATCCCGAAAAAATACTGAAAACTAGAGGTTCCCTTAAGCCAATCACTACAGTCTACCAACTTAAGCGCCCACAAATCAATACCAAGAGTTCCTTTGAACCTTCAACTTTGCACAATCCCCTCCCTGAAACCATCAACCCAAAACTAACTCTCTCTGAGGTTAAAAGTGAAATACGTTAGACAACCTCTGGCGTACACAAAGGTATAAACCCCGCAGTGAATTTATCAGAGATCGATATCTCGCCGACTCTTTAGTTAGACTTCCCGACCTCACCAAGTCTCAAAGAATATACCATCTACTCAAATTCTACACCTGTGGGTTCCCCTAATTACATCTCTTGCAAATCCGAGGAGCCAAGTCCTCACATCTCTTTTCACCCGTCTTCGCTTTTCTCATCTCTCGAAGAAGATAGAAATTCGCTTTTAGTCTTCCAGAACCCTCTATATAACACACCTTTCCCCTACCAAGTAGCACCAATGGCGACCGCCGGAGGAGGAGGTATAGTGGCTCAAGGAGGAGGAGTGGGGGGCCAAGGGCCTCCCCCACCTCCCAGGGTTTTCGCTAAAGTAACTGCGAGATATGCGCCTTTGGTCATGCCTGTCCCTCTCCATGACCTTCCTGAAAATTACATAAAAAACTTACCTAAATTTACAGGGGAAGGGGACTTGACCGTCACCGAACATATAAAGTTCTTTGATCAGTTTTCCGATAGCCTAGGCCTCGAACACGAAGACGTATATTCGAGGCTGTTTGTTCAGACTTTCGAAGGACAGGTACGAATCTAGTTTTGAAGTGTACCCGCAGGATCAATATTATCCTATGATGCCCTGGAAGGCGCTTTCCTTAGATAATGGGGTGAAAGGAAAGACCATTTATATTATTCGACATAGTTTGGCTCTTTAAAGAAAAAGACTTCGGAAATCGCTATGGAATTCATTCAAAGATTTAACAAATTATATAATAAGATCTCGGTCGAGGTTAAACCATCCCAACCTGCAGCCAAGGTAACCTTTGCGGGAGCTTTCGAACCCGATTTCACACTTCTTTTGAGAGAAAGGAGGGGGGCTACCCTAACCCGAATGCAAGATGATGCCGTAGAAATCGAGTCTAATATGATGGCTTCTGGCAAATTGAAAACCAAGGTAGAAATGGGAAACTGAGAAAACAAAGGTTTTAGGGAACAAGCAAGACCCTCAGGGTCAGATAGATCCACAGACGACAAAATGGATGATATGGCTAGGATAATTAAGGAGTTATTGAATAAGATTTCCAGAATGGAGCTAGATCAATCTAAAGCCGATCCTTTCGTTAAGAGGGAATTCAGAAGAAACCCCAATCCTCAAAATCAACAAAGGCAGATTAAAAATGAAGACTAGAAAATTCAAACCCCTTTAAAAAATGAAAATTTTATAGGAGGAAATGACCTGCAAGATTTCGAAGATTTGGATGAAGATGTGACAAATTTGGGTGACGACTGTATACAGCCTTACTTAACTAAATAAGATTATGAAAAGTCCTTGAACAATCAACAACCGTCAAATAAAGATGAGGACATAAACAAGACCGATTTCGCTGTATGTAAAGAAATGACTGATTCTATAATGGCTGAAGTCCAACCGAGGTATAACCTGAGATCTAAAAACAAACCTGTGTTGACTCTTCAACTCAAGAAAATTCTCCCTAGGGGTGAAGTATACGAGCCCACCTCGAAAGAGACCGATACATCTAATAGCAAAATGAAAGGGGCAGACTCGCTAAATTCCAAAGTAAAGGAGGTTGAGACCCAAACAAAGGAAACCAAGACAACTGAAACACATATACCGGTAGATAAACTCACGGGTGATAAATAAAAAAAAACAAATAAATTAGAAAAGAAGGAGTCTGGGGCTCCAACCAAAGAAACGGACAAAGGTGGTGGAGGGTTCAACCTCGAAAATGAGATAAATAAGATAAAAATACGAATCCCTCTGGTGGAATTAGCGAAGAATCCTCTATATCGAAAGCAAATGACCAAAGTGATAGGTGTTTCAGAGCTAGAAATTCACTATGACGTGATAAACCTAGAAGATGATAAGCCCAATATCACTTTTGGTCCGCATTTCGAGGGTGCCAGAGACACTGTCGCTCTCTTCTATATCACCTTGAATGTGCATGATCGACTGCTACATAACTGCATGTTAGACTCCAAGGCCTCACATAATGTGATGCCCAAAATTATTATGGATAGACTAGGCCTCGAGATCACCAGGCCTTATGGGGATCTCTACTCTTTAGATTCTAGAAGAGTTAAGTGCCGGGGTATGATAAAAGATTTAGTAGTCACTCTTGCGCAAGTCCCAGTGAAAAGCATACTGATGGATGTAGTTATTGTTGATATACCCCCGAAGTATGGCTTACTGCTATCTAGGTCGTGGGGAGCCAAACTTGGTGGGTCTCTTCAACTAGACATGACATATGCCACAATTCCTGTGTTTGGTGGACAACTTACTTGGTTATACAGGGAAACGAGGCTAGCCTACACTGTGAGCGACCCTCAGAATCCTAACAATTTTGATGTTTATATTGCTGATCAAGATCTAAGAAATTGTTTTCTGTCTTTTGATGATGATGTAAATAACTATGAAAAAGAGAATTGCTTAGAAAATATTAAATCAGGAGAGACATATGAAAATATGTATAGTACTGGGATTTGGAAAATGTTTTTTGATGGTGCCCTGTCATGTGAAGGAGCGGGTGCAGGAGTACTTTTTGTGGCACCTAAAAACGATTTTGTTATCCCTTTCTCTTATAGGCTTCAATGGGACATAGATTACACCAATAACATCTGTGAGTATGAAGCCATAGTCTTAGGGTTGGAAGCTGCCAGGAAGTTGAACATAAAGAAAATATGCAGAGTTGATAGTGAAGTAGATAAATCAGGACTACCAGGCCAAGCACCCAAGATTGAGATCTTACAGAAATTGCGCCTGGGACCTTATGGAGAATTTATTTTCATCAGTAAAGGTACATTTCATCCCCTAGGCCGAAAACCAGCAAGCCGATTCACTGGCCAAAGCAGCTTCAACTTTCGTACCTCCCACCACTTTCAAATTAAAGTACCACATAGAGGTAAGGCACAGACCATCCATACCTAACAATATACAACATTGGCAGGTTTTCGAGGATGATGAACAGATC
>SNQJ01S0008279.1:353350-364797 GCA_010110895.2 Picea sitchensis
CTTGTTTGATTTGATCAAGGATTGGGTCTCGCACCCCGCAAAGTTCAGGGCAGACAGAAATGGAGTTTATTCAATCTCTTCTTTGGAACCGCAATTCAAATACATAGGAATGATGACCTGTAGATTGTATGGGAGGGAGGACACCATACATTTGTTTCTCCCTTGGGTGCCTCTGATTCATACAGTCTCTGAAGGCTGTTCTTTCGACTGGGGCAAACTGTTGTCAGACAATCTAACCAGTCGGATTACAGAATATCGGACGTAGAGGGCAAATGGGAAGGTTGCTTCATTTTTTATGTCCGCATACATTATGGACGCCATTTGTTTCATGACGCCTTTTCCCCTAATGTTTTGGAGCTGGACTCCATCTGATGCTAAGCCTATCCATGTCTACCATTCAAAAATTTGGGAGGATAAGGCCGCAGACTTCATATACGATATTTTCAATTGGGTAATGGTGCCGATGCATGTCATCATCTTCGGTAATCCACCGCCCAGGATTTCAGATAGCATTGCGGCCAACTTGAGAAGCGTGGACGACTGGTACGTAGAGGCATCATTTTCCTATATTAGGGTTTTCAGCGCCTTTGTTCCTCCATATTCTCTACCATTATTTATACCAGATAGGCTGGTTTGTCGCGAAATCGCTAGGCAAACCGTGATTGGTGGCATAAGCAAAGAGCTTAAAGGATTTTCGAAAAAGGTATGTCCACCCTTCCCCATTCATTTGAATACCTATTCTTTATTAGATTTCGGACATGCAAAGGCCGAGTCAACAACCTTGGAAGATATTAAATTCGTCCACATTGAGTTCAAGAAACGTGACCCACACAGGGTCGTGAGTAATCACATGGCTAGTTGTGGCCTTAAAAGATATGAACAAGAGAATTCGCCTCATGATGACATTTTCCGAGGTGCGAGATCCTATGCAGAGGTCTTGAGTCGGATACAAGCCCTATCGCCCGAAGAGATGGCCAATTTTTTCAAATTCCAGGAACACTGGTGGAGCTGCCTTCCTCCAGTCTTACAGGGTAAGAATCAGACGACCCCAGATGTACAACAAATGGAAGCCAAGGGATCCAAAGATTCAACACCTGACCAAGAATAACACCAGGAAAAGAAGAAGCCAACTAGGGCCCCGAAACAGGAAGTCAAGACCCCCAACCCTACAAGCAAGCCATACTCGGTTGTTACTCTAGGGAAATCATCCAAGCAGATTGGAAATCCCATAATTTCTGTTACTCCGCTACAATCTACAAAGGGGGTTCCAGACGTTGGATGGATTTTTGACGAAGAACTATTGCCCATAATTGTGGAAGAGTTGCCTCCGAACGATTTTTTCTTCGATAAGAAGAGAAAGGCCATTGTAAAGTAAGAGCTTTATCAAGAAGCAGGTAAGGTAGCCAAGAAATTCAAAATCTTAGCTGATGGAAAAGACATGAAGAAGCAAGAATTTGTAACTCAGATAGCAGGGACATTGGGGGCTTTTGCTACAACCAACCAATATTCTGTCAAGTCCCTAAAAGATCAGTTTAATCAAAAAAACCGCTTAATCAAAACTTTGGAGGCTAAACTGGCTACAACAGAGGCAACTTCCAGAGATCAAGTGAATTCAGGTATAGAGCAAGCTAGAGCAGCTGATCAAAAGGAAATCGAGTGTCTCAAAACCGATCTCGAACAAACACAGCAGGTGGCCCAGACTAGCCAATCACAGATAAGCCAACAAGAAGAATTGATAGAGCAGCTACAAGCCAAATTAAATCTCACCGAAAGCCAGGTGATAGATATCAAGATATTTCAATCCCAAGTCACAGAAATACGAAAAAGAGTATCGACAACTAAGAAAGATTTACTTGCTAAGGTGGAAACTATTCTAAACAACTGCCAACTCATTGATCAAGTACTGGAAAACATCTCTTTCAGAGAAAAAGAAGCTGGGGCGACTCGAGTCGCTTTCCAGGAGGCTGTTATAGCCACTACAAAAAGGGAAACGAGCAGTAGTTTCAGGTTTTCCATCTCAGAGAAGACCTAAGGTAACATCTTGTTGAAAGAATGGGAGCGTAACATATCAGAAGGCAGACAAAAAGCTAAAGTGGTAAGGAAATCTTGTGAAGAAACTTTCGGCTTCGTAGATGGGAGTTCGTTGGGTCTCGATAGAGAAAGCAGTACTGAGACACTGGGCCAGATCAATATAGCTAAACACTTGCTCAATATCAAGGAGAATGAGGAAAGAGAGTTGGTTGAAATATTACAGACAAACCAGACATATATAGTTCAAATAGACAGATGGCTAATAAAACCAAGTGTAATTTTATGTTCTATTAGCACCGAAGACTGACAGGTAGAAAGAAAGTTGCCACAATTAGTGAAGGATTGTTACACTTTTGAGGCAAATAATCAAGCAGAACCTTCCAGGGTGATAGCCCAGTTGGTGGAGAAGTGCATCACTTGCACACATCAGGCGAAGGGGCAGTGTTCGGGTACCAAATAATGACATGTGTCTGCCTTTTCTATTTTTAGAACCCAAAGTTCAAAGAAAGGAAGGTGATCCATCCGCCCGAAAGAGGACAAAGGCAAAGAATTGGAACGCAAGAATTTCCTTTTGTAACAAAAAAAACTGTTGAGACGATTGAGATCCTAGCATATAGAAGTTGTATAAATATGTAATTAGAAGAAAGAAAAGGGGCTGGACCTTTTTGGTCGATTGTAATAGAGACTATCTCCTTTTGAGAATTAATACAACGCAATCCGAAGACTCCTGATTCCGTCAAGACTGTGTTATGAGTTTGTTTCCTCTGTGATTTCATATTCAATTTCATTTCGCTTATATATGTCTGATGAATGTTTCATTGCAATTTAGTAAAACCTCTACTGTGGTGATCAATTTTTATCCATATATATCATTTACAATTTTTCCTCTGTATCGGCTATTAGTAGGTACAATACCTGTGAACCCTTTAGATTGTTATATTTTATGCTTCGTCAGATTCTTTCTTATCTTATTTTCTTCTTTTGTTTACAAGGTGAGATTCTCCTTTGATAGGAGCCTCACATTATAGACAACTTAATGTTTTTCTCACATTTCACACACCATTTATTTAAAATATAACTCAGTTACGGGAAAAGGCCTTTGATTTGGATTTTATCTTTAATATTGGATTCAAAGTTCTCTTTTATAAGATCAAATTGATACAACATCAAAAACCTCGAAATCTCCTTTAATTTTACTGTTCCTCTGTGATTGTCCCCGTTGTAAGACAACATAATATTGAACTCAGTTTATCGGACCAACCCATATCGCTTTAAACCTTTTCGATACCATACTTAAAACAACCATCACCCGGGTAGAACTGGAACGTTCATGGGCCGTGATTGAATGGGATATAAACATCCAGGAACAGTTGGAAGCGAGACAACAACAACCTGGAAATCAGCCTTAGCTTCCTTTCCCGAAGGTTGACTTTTCTCTCTTTTTATCCTTTACTCACTTTCAGATGCCTAGACACTGTACTTTCTAAGCCTTAAGTACAGACTCCGGAACAACAAGAGCTATACTCACAAAGTTTTGACCAATTTTTTTTTCATTTGATGCCTCAAAATGGCTTTGGAAGGTTCAAGACCCCAAATCTCCAAACTAGGACATGCCACTAAAATGGATCGTACAAGCCAATTCCTCCACTTTTTCCACCTAGAATGTACCAAGATAGATGACAAGTAATATGATGATCCAATCCAAATCACCCCCCTTCAAGAAAGTGTTTCCTAGGGAAAACTTTAAGGATGTGATAATTATCCTAAAGTGTGTATAATGAAGCGAATAACATAGTTAATGTCCATTATAAATTAGGCAAATCATCCAATTTTTTCATAGTAGAGTATATCAACATTTTGGCGAATAATTGCTTATGGGTAAATGTAATTAGGCGAAATTCTCTAGTTTACACACACACACACACACACACACACACACACACACTCAGTATATGTGTTGGCCAAATATTCTCACTCTCAATTTTTTTAGTAGTATATTTCTCTTTATATACATATTAGACAAATTTGTATTTGTGTTAGGCAAATATTCTCATTCTCATTTTTTTACATTTCCCTTTAATAATGAAGAAGGATAATTTGGTGCAGATTCCATGATTAACGAGTGACCATTTCAACAAAGTTATCTAAACTTACATCTAGTCTACTATCTTTGCTAGGGTCAATAAACCATGAGAAATTACAAGATGAAAGAATAATTTATAGAAACTCTAATTTTTATCACATCATCAATGATAACTATATTTAAAAAGTCTCAATAATTTGCAATTACTTGATATAACAATTATTGATGACTTTATAAAGTTCACAGTGTACTTTAAGAGTTAATTTTCTAATTGATATGCCCCCTTCTACAAATCAATTATAATCCACCAAATGGACCCTTATGCATATTAAACAATACTTATAAATACCATAATAAATATGAACTAAAACACATGTATAAAATATCACTAAAAGACATGTACAAAATGCAAAAATACTTTAAAGATACTAATAAAAAGACACAAGAATAATAAGTTAAACACAGATTACATATTTATGGGCTTGATCTACTAATATTTATTTGATGTAAATTGCTACATGAAAGAAGCAATGTGTTTTATAAAATTGGTCATTGATGAATTTGGTTTCTCTCTCTCTCTCTCTCTCTATATATATATATATGATTGTTGGACCTCATAAATAACACATTTACAATGACATTTAGTCATTTTTCATTTACTTTACCCTTTCATCATTATTCTCTTCATCACTCATATTCCCACATTTGTCCATTTCTACCTTATATGAGTTTCATGTGGCATATTTACACTAAAATTGCCGATTTCCCATGTTTTGATTATTACTTAGAGTAGATATTGTGATTTCTTAACTTACTTGTGAAATTCAACAGTTGTTGGCAATTCTGCAACTGATTGACAGTTCTGGTAGTCAAACTTTCCACGTCATTTATGAACAGATGAAGAGAAATCTCAAAAATGTAAAATATGGGTTTTGTGCAGAATAGGGTCATTTAGGTGGTCCGTAAGGAAAATATACAAAAAGTACAAAACAAGGAGTGTATGGTTGAGATTTCCAAAATTGGTCTCACTAACCTGCAATTCTGTAGCTAAGTGGTTTGACCAAGTGGTGATCCATATCCACAAATTTGGGCACATAGATCTCATGAAATTTGATGTTATTATCTTTTCAAACTATCTTAGATCAAATCCAAGATTTAGTGGTGAAAGATCCACATGTTTAGGATCTAGGATTTGTTAGTTGCAAATCCACTTGTTTATGATCTAATCTCATCTTGTTGTAACTCCTTTTCCTTTTGTGAAGGATAAGCTATATGTATAAATATGAGAGGATATCATTTAACTTAGATAGTGAATAGCTAAGGAGTTAGAGAGTTGAAGAGGCTAGAGCATAGAGTTCCATATTGAAGAGAAGGATCATTGTAATCGTTTTGATGTTGAAATACACTGATGCAGGGCCCCCTCTCTCTGGTATATGCTACCAAAACAACTTTCTTTTTGTTGTGTGATGCTATTTCATTAGTTGTTCATTTCTTTACGTTCTTTCAATTTCTGCAAGTGTGGTTTCCCTACAAAGTTAGACATTGAAGGCTGAGTTTATTTAGTGATCATAAAACCAATTGATGCTCTTGATTATCAACCAAAGGAATGTGGTTAATAGTTGAAATATAAGTCCATTGACCTCAGTTGAATTTTGTAACCTTTTATTCAACTTTCTTAGCTTAGATTTAGTTGTCTACTCTTGCATATATTTTGTCGGCATCTCACAAGCTTACGAGCTCCCTGGTTGATAATTTAAAGTAAATAAATTTAAGCAATTGAATTTCCCGACAATGATGGTGGTCAACTTCCACTAAGGACAAATTTGATTTATTGAACCTTAAGAAAGGTAATGAATTGATTGGTTTGATTTAAAATTTTATTTGAAGGTTCGTATTGTAACAAATATTTTGAAATAATGATTCAATGTGGGTGTACTAAGACGTTTAACAAATTCTTTCTACCCATGATATTTTATGGAGATTGTGAGAATTTGTTCATATGTATGTGTGTGCATGTGTATTTTATTCATTTTATAATTTGAAAAATATTTCTCTTTCATCTAACATGAAAATGACATGTGAAAAATGGTTTTTGAAAGGAATTGAAATTTCCAAATTCAATCCTTTTGATGTCCTAAAAAACGTGCCCTTTCTAATTTTTGTAATAATTGTTTAATTATGAGATAAGAGTTAGAGAAACTTAGTCCATGTCGTTTAGATAATTTATAAAATAAAATAAATGTTGTTTGTACTTAATTATAATAATATAGATTATAATAAGATAATTTGTAAATATTTCAAAGATAAAAAGATTTTCAAAAGCTTATATCCAATATTTGAAATTATAACTAAAGAAAATATTAAAAAAAATCAATGGATCAATGATTATTTTTTGTTTAAGGTTTAATATCTAAAATTTCATCTCATCATAAACATCTTAATAAAGTAATTAAAAAAATAACTACAAATCAAGAAACCCAAACCACTACAATATCAATAATTAAAAAAAATTAATACACAAAACAATACTACAGCCAAACTACTTAAAAAAAAATAGAACCTAACTTATTCTTAATCCTTTTGACCTGGAAAATTATAAATTTTAGATATTCCACATATAGATTTAAACAATTTTTTTTTTTTTTTTCTATTATCAATTTTTGGTAGTTATGAAAATCTCAACTTTAAACTATTTATTACGCTTAAAATTCTCTTTATAGTCCATTGTGATGAAGATGCATAATTCCTTCTATGATCAAATGAAACCCGTACATAACACTTTAAAAAAATATACAATATATAATAGAGAAATTATAAAATTATCAAATCAATGAAAAATTATAATATAGTGATTTAAGGTTATATACAATCTTCAAAAAAATTATAAACATTAACAAATATAAATATAATATTATAAAAACTACCCAACCACATTGTTATTATTGTTTCTATCTTGCATGTAAGCACCTTTGCACGTGTGTGCAATAGTAAACCTAGGCTTTAATTTCTTGATTGTGCATGTTTATTTGCGCAACAATAGTTCCTTCTTTTGATTGCATGATTGTTGATATTCACTGTATACATGAATTGACTCATATTATCTAATTTACAAATACCTTAAATAGTGAACTTTACATATATGTAGTCCATTATAAATATTATACTAAATATTAAGTAGTTGGGTGGAATGTTTGAGTATCTCAATTTGTATATTTCTTGTTAATTCTTATCATATTTGAGAATTGTTTGGAGTTTAATAGAAATCACACAATGATGAATTAAAACTACCAATTAATGCTCACAATTGTGTTAGCCTATGGCTTACCTTTACCAATCACTAAGTCTAAATTGTCACCTATATTTGTATTATTCATTTAGGATATTAGTAATATNGATTACAATCTACAAGTACGCCCTTTCTTAATTGTTTCATTTATGTTTGGCGTATCAAACTTCAAAACATTTCAAACAATTCAACATGTGCCAAAATGCGTTGGCGTTTTGTCCCACGCTCGCTTGTTGTTGTGATGCTCCTGCATCATGGAGGCGCAATAGTAAGATCATCACTCTTTCAATTTTTAATTTAAGATGCAAATGTGTTTGCATAAACGCTTCATTGCAATTTAGACAAGAACCTTGCAACCTGGTCAATTTCTAATATAGAATGGATCGTATGGTCTGTAAGAAAATTGATATTTTCAGTTTATGATCTGTAAGAAAACTATCAATCCAACCAAATATATACAAGGTGATCGACCTCTCATATCGATCTGAGTTTTTTAACTTGCCCTTGATCTATGATGAACTGGTCGAGTTATGACCTCGGGCTTCCTTTTCCGCTGATTTGGTCAAGTAATCAACAGTGGACATTTCAGTAGCCAAGAATAGTATGCTTGCACCCTCTCTAAAACTATCTAAGCACCCTCGCCCTCTCTGCAAATTTTAAGAACACTTCATATCTGGATCTGGAAGTTACGCGATCTCTGGTCAGATGGACATAGGGTTTGGCCTGCATTTTTTATATTGGTGGAGTTGCAGGTTCTGTTCTTAAAGAAAAATTAGCGTGAAAACCCCAGGTCATAACCAAGATCGATTGAGCTTCTTCATCGGCAAAAAGTCAAAGTTGAAAGCCTGAAGGTTCATAACCGCTTTGGTTGTGTTTTGCGATGTTGTCAAGCAATCTACCAGTCAACCGAAATTGGAATTGCACCAGATCACATCAATCTCTGGAATCGCACCAGATCGCACCATTTTTTTCATTCTAGAACGTGATTTTCTCCACGATTTCCAACATCACTCAGTGAGGCTTTCCAACCGTGATTTCCTCAACTGCATTCTGATTTCAAAGATATGCTCCATGATTTTCTCAATGCAAAATGCTACCAGATCCAAAATTTGTGTCACCAAAACGCTGTCAGCAAGCACAACAGTAGCTCATGGACAGATAATGCAAAGACAGATCACCCTCATTTTTGCATGATGAACAATTCAGTGAAATCAGAGTGGAAGTATTTCAAGTTTAGGGAAATCGAACTTGTGGTGTTGTATTGACGTAGATCTGCATTTATCTATGTTGAGCAACCTTCAAAATCCGATGTGGAATGGTACCCCGATTTCATTATTGACAACATATTTACCAGGGCGTGGTCAAATCCCAAAGTTGTCAATCCCATTGTGTCAGCACTCCCACCATGGAATTTTGGAAGCTAGTGCCTCTGCAAAATATCCTATTGCATGATGAAGGTATATTGTTGTAGCATGCTGTCCTATTTAATTTTGAGTCCTGATGGATTCTACAATATCGGGATGGAAATGACCACATGAAACTATCTCGATACCTGTAAAAGCATCAAACAGGTACTGCATCTTCTCTTCAACAATGTTTAACGACTTCTGTAATTATTTGCTGGTTTGAGTGTAAATGGATTCGTGGCCATCGGGTTGGAGGCATCCCTGCGGTGTACAATAGCGATTCTATCCAACTGTCCATTCAAAACACATTCACAGTTAAAGGCAATGCAACTTATTCCACAATTCTGGAGGAGAAATCGCCGATCAAGATCCCACTATCTACAATCTCTAAAATCATCTCACAGAAACTCTTCAATGCCTAGAATAAAAGAACTTTGAAGATGGTTGCTTTAGTATGAAGTGTTTGGAGAAAAATAGGTAGCAAGTGGAATATTACTTTGGAAGAAGGGCATAGATCCATTTTTGTGTTGGAATTTGTTTTGAGTGCTTTTGTTAAAGAATTATTTATATGGAAGTCGCTCATGAGAAAGAAGAGAGTTTGAATGTTAATGCTTAGTTCATGAGAGATGATTAGTGGAAGGAGAGAATGAGTGCTCATGAATTATATTATATATATTTGGGTAAGAATGGTTTTCATATGGTGAATGCAACATGAGGTATTGTGAAATATTCAAGCATGGAAGTGTATGGGCACCTAATGTTGGTAGAGCACTAACATTGAGAACTGGAGTAAATTGCAAAATTTTTTATTATGTAAAAAGGGGGTTAAATATTTGATAAGCGTGAGGGAGATTAAGATATAATTGTATTAGGGAGATGTCATAAGAAGGTATATCCATAAGGAAGAACATACTTATGTTCTTTTTGAGATGTGTAACAAAGGTTGTAATTGAAAACTGAATTGCTCTTAGGTGTAAGAGCTCATTGTATTAAGCATAATAAAAGTTCATTTTTTCTGGTGTTGAAGTGTCCTAGATCTGCCCAAAATTGAATAAGGGGATCTTAGGTACACCTTGAGTAGTGTGTTGTGGTGAAATTTTCGTGTTTGTCTTACGAGTAAGTTTACTGTCTAGTTTTGACATAAACAAACTTACAATTTTTGCAACACACATAAGCCCAAACACAATGTTACTCATGAACATGCATTCAAGCAAAAGTAATGCAAATCAAGCATCAACAAAGAATACTAAAGAAATGAACAAGTCAAGCTCGTAAGCAAAGGAGAACTAGACTCAAAAGCATCGACAACACATTCAAGAGTAATTCAACTTCAGAATCAGGATTTATTGTAACTTGCAAATTGTCATTTCGTAAGTTTACTTGTCTTTTTAAAAATCAAGTTGAGTTGAATTGAATTTGTCATAAGGTGCATTTTCGGCTGAGCCCGACACCCTAGAGTCATTTTGAGTCATAATTGACAAGGATGAGTACTTGAAACTCAAATTATTGTAATACTTTGGGATGCATTTTTGGTGGTAACCGACATCCTCAACTTCCTGGAAGCAAGAAAGAAAGAAGAGTTCAAGTGAGCGTGAAACAAAATCAAGTGAACATGAATTTCAAGCGAGCGGTTCAAGAAAGGCAAGTTCAAGTGAGCGTGAATAGCAAGCGAGTGTGAAGTTCAAGTGAGCGAGTTGCAAATAAACCTTCTTCTGTCGAGTCAAATTGTAATAAGGATCTACCTGCACAAGGAGACCTCTTTTAGTGTTTTGAAAATGGTTCGAAGTCTCGAATTATTAGAGTTACTGAACACTCTAATAAACACCACTGAAGATAACACAGTGACATTGAACAAAGAAACTCTTTAATCAATGATAACTTGTTTGCAAGTGATGTAAGCTAAAGTTAAACTTCTTCAATCTCTATCCCAGCTATTGAATGATGAG
This sequence comes from Picea sitchensis, assembly GCA_010110895.2. Lineage (NCBI taxonomy): Eukaryota > Viridiplantae > Streptophyta > Pinopsida > Pinales > Pinaceae > Picea > Picea sitchensis. The sequence goes on from SNQJ01S0008279.1 coordinate 364,103, forward strand.
TCGATGGATCTCAAAAATCAACAACCAGTGAATTTTTCCGAACTAGTTTTTGTTCAGAACAACCCTCTCTATGATGATAATGATGATGATGATGATGATGATGTATTTAATCAACAGTCAGTGAAGGAACAACATAGTGATACAACTTCATAATCAGTTTCAGACGAAGTTGATGCTATTCTTGAACCTACTTTTCAAGAGTTTTCTTTTGAGTTTAATGAAGAAAACTTTTCAATGATGCATCAACATGCAGTAAATCCGCTTCCACGGATTTCAAAGCAACAGGTTCATAATACTCTTTCCAAGCCCATCATCAGACCTTGGGAAGAAATCATCTACAACAATAATAGAACAAGACTTGGATATGACAAGGAAGTTACCTTTCATATTCCTGATTATTCCAGACCAATCAAGTTCCAAAGTGCTGGATTCGTTCAAGAAGCTTCAACTTCACTTGTTCCAGTTCAACATTAGAATGATAAGTGTCAACTTTGTAATCAAGTTGGTCACAAGGAGAATCAGTGTTTTGATCTCCATCCTTGCTAGCATTGCTGCAAGCATAACCATTCTTTAGACATATGTTCAACACTAAAGAAATGTGCAAGATTGAAAATTCACTATGAGTGGATTGATCCTTGGCAATGGTCATCAACAACCAAGCAATTATATAAGTCTTACCATAGAATTCAATCTCG
>SNQJ01S0008279.1:364847-425978 GCA_010110895.2 Picea sitchensis
TGAATTGCTCTTAGGTGTAAGAGCTCATTGTATTAAGCATAATAAAAGTTCATTTTTTCTGGTGTTGAAGTGTCCTAGATCTGCCCAAAATTGAATAAGGGGATCTTAGGTACACCTTGAGTAGTGTGTTATGGTGAAATTTTCATGTTTGTCTTACAAGTAAGTTTATTGTCTAGTTTTGACATAAACAAACTTACAATTTTTGCAACACACATAAGCCCAAACACAATGTTACTCATGAACATGCATTCAAGCATCAACAAATAATACTAAAGAAATGAACAAGTCAAGCTCATAAGCAAAGGAGAACTAGACTCAAAAGCATCGACAACACATTCAAGAGTAATTCAACTTCAGAATCAGGATTTATCGTAACTTGCAAATTGTCCTTTTGTAAGTTTACTTGTCTTTTTAAAATCAAGTTGAGTTGAATTGAATTTGTCATAAGGTGCATTTTCGGCTGAGCCCGACACCCTAGAGTCATTTTGATTCGTAATTGACAAGGATGAGTACTTGAAACTCAAATTATTGTAATACTTTGGGATTCATTTTCGGTGGTAACCGACATCCTCAACTTCCTGGAAGCAAGCAAGAAAGAAGAGTTCAAGCGAGCGTGAAAAAAAATCAAGTGAACGTGAAGTTCAAGTGAGTGGTTCAATCAAGGCAAGTTCAAGTGAGTGTGAATAGAAAGCGAGCGTGAAGTTCAAGTGAGCGATTCAAGTGAGTGAGTTGCAAATAAACCTTCTTCTATCGAGTCAAATTGTAATCAGGATCTACCTGCACAAGGAGACCTCATTTAGTGTTTTTTGAAATGGCTCAAAGTCTCAAATTATTAGAGTTACTGAACACTCTAATAAACACCACTGAAGACAACATAGTGATATTGAACAAAATAACTCTTCAATCAGTGCTAACTTGTTTGCAAGTGATGCAAGCTAAAGTTAGACTTCTTCAATCTCTATCCCAGCTATTGAATGATGAGTTGACTGATCTCAAAAATCAACATCCAGTGAAGTGTTCTGAACTAGTTTTTGTTGAACACAATCCTCTCTATGATGATGATGGTGATGTTTTTAATCAACAGTCAATGAAGGAGAAACTCAATAAGACATCTTCATATGCAGACAAAGGCGATGCTATTCTTGAACCTACTTTTCAAGAGTTTTCTTTTGAGTTTAATGAAGAAAAATTTTCAATGATGCATCAACATGCAGTAAATCCACTTCCATGGATTTCAAAGAAACATGTTCATAATACTCTTTCCAAGCCCATCATCAGACCTTGGGAAGAAATCATCTACAACAAGAATAGAATAGGACTTGGATATGACAAGGAAGTTACCTTTCATATTCTCGATTATTCCAGACCAATCAAGTTCCAAAGTGCTAGATTCCTTCAAGAAGCTTCAACTTCACCTGTTCAAGTTCAGCATCAGAATGATACGTGCCAACATTGTAATCGAGTTGGTCACAAGGAGAATCAATGTTTTGATCTCCATCCTTGCCAGCATTGTGGCAAGAATAACCATTCTTCAGACAGATGTTCAACACTGAAGAATCCTGCAAGATTGAAGATTCACTATGAGTGGATTGATCCTTGGCGGCGGGCATCAACAACCAAACGATTATATAAGTCTTATCAAAGAATTCAATCTCGAGTGAAGACCAATCTTGTATCACATAACATTTTTGTAGCTCACATAAGTGGTCCCCTTATGGCATAGATTTCGAGCATGGCCCTCACGGGATGAGATAACAAGTGGTTTTTTATGCATGCCCACTTTGTGTTGTACTCAAATGGAACAAGTATGGTACTCTCTTGAGCCTAGAAGGGGGGAGTACAATGATGTAACTCTCATGTACCTTAAGGGGGGGATTTTAAAATTCCAGTGAAGATGGTTCATGAAACCACTTATTGTCTCTCCTTTCAGCTGACAAAGGGGGGAATTGATGATGGTTGTTAGACAGAAAGTTTTGAGAACAACAAACATCAAGTATGCCAGATGGGCATGAAATTTGCCAAATGGGCAACTACGGTCTGTAGATGATAGACTTTGGCATAATTATGGTTCAATAAGTTTAAGTTGAATAATATAGATTTTGATTTTGAGAGAAATGATGTGAACATTTGGTTCACATAGATGGTCATTCGACCTACAAGAGGAAAAGAGGATCCTTCTGCATTGCAGCTTGGCATTTGATTGAGTTGTCAAGCATTTTTCAGGGATGTGTCAGACTAGAAGTTGATTCACTTCTCTTGGTTCGCTCTCATCAGATTGAAGTTTACATTAAGTGAACAAATTGCATGCATCCTGGCTCACATGATTTCATAGTGAGATTTTCCAGAGATGGCAGGCTTTGATAGGATTATGGTTCAATGACACATTATACATTATACATTGGGATGTTGTTGGACACCTAAAAGTGTCAAGATTGGTTAGTGGTTATCCAAAAACCATCAGATACATGGTATCAATTGGTTAGTGGTCATCCCAAACCACAAATTCAGAGAGCACTTTCAGTGATACACTGATAGTTGAGTGGTGATACTACATGTTCACCAATTAGAAGAAGACATCAGATTCTTCTAGCTAAAATACTTTGCAAAATGATCAAATTGTCAAGCAATCAGAGAATGTTCAGATATTGCAGTTGTTCACTTCCATATCTCAGCTCTCTTCCAGTTCATTTCAGATGAACCATTCAACATCTAGATTGACGGTTTTTCAGGCAGTTCTTCATTGAGGCTCAACACAGGAGTTTTAGTATGAAGACTTGGAATTGATACCAGTTTATGCTTTATTGTTGGTATTATTAATCGGACTTGTGATTGAGGGGGGGATTGTTAGCCTATGGATTACCTTTACCAATCACTAAGTCTAAATTGCCACCTATATTTGTATTATTCATTTAGGATATTAGTAATATATCCTCAAGTGATGACTAATGAGTTAGTTAAGATTGCCTAGCCTAGTCATCATGCATGATTTTAGGATCTAAAACAAATCTCTCTATGAGGTGGCATCACCCATTGTACTATAAATATGTAATATTGGAGTGAATACATTTAGTGTTGGCTAGTAAGCCTTTTCCGCCATGTTGTTATTCTTGTTTATGTTTTATCAAATTGCCACTTATAATAAGATTTATATGATCTTAAATTGCAAAATTCCTTCCTTATGAAATCAAGTTGAAAACTAGTAGAGAAGGTGAAATATACATACATTCATAGTTGGATATTAACAATAATATTAAATAAAATTTTAGTAAAATTTGAACAAATGGTTAAGAAATTGAAGAAGTACGGTTCATAATTACAAGTTATTGTTTAGTAAATTGAAGAAATGTTTGAGAATATTTTATTGATATATTAGTTGTTTATGTTGTATATCATTCATACTTAAAACTGATATGATGTTTTGACATAAATCAATTCAACACAATAATTCTATTTTTTAAAGTGTTAAACTTGAGGAAATGTTTTCAATTCAAAGGATTTGACCCTAAGATGGACCTAAGTTGTTGATAATTTTTGACCAAACTACACGAGTTAAACTAGAGATCAACAATATAGTCTTAAAAACGCCAAAATTAGGTGTATTGAATTCTCACCAATGAACACACTTCAACCATCTTAGAGAAATATATAATTAAGACTTTGCTAGAGTTGGGAAATTGAGATACACTCACTCTAACAATTGAAATATTGTGCAGCACCTAAATATAAATCTGGAAATTTCTATTTATATTAAAAGTTATAGTGTATATAAATCATCAAGTATATCCATACTAGCAAATCATGTACAATTTTTTCATGATCTGTTTCAAGTGCTCTTGTCATATTCACTTTTAAATTTCCTTTACAAAAGAAAAAGAAGTGTAGTAAATAGCTCAATACCCTCTAAGGAGTATGCCCCCCCTCCCACCCTATAGAGGGTGGGAGGGAGGAGCATTAATAGAGAAATGATATAAAATAAAATGAGCATTCAATAATCCTTTAACATGATAAAAAACTTCAATACTCTAATATTGAAATAAGATCTACCCTATGAGGAGTACTCAAAATAAAATGTGCATTTAATAATCCTTTAACATGATAAATAACTTCAATACTCTAACATTGAAATAAGATCTATACTCATTGACTTAATTGGAAGACTCATTTCCATCTTTATAATATTTCTGATGAACATAACTAAGAATAACAAGAGTTACATACACTCTAAAAAAAGTTAGTTCCCTAAATGGATAGTACAAAATAAGCTCCACAAAAGCCATGGAAATCCATATCTGAAATATTTCCTATCAATAAAAAGAATAACAACAAGGGTTACATAGGCTCTAAAGAAATTTAGTACCCTAAATGGATAGTACAAAATAAACTCTACAATAGCCATGGAAAAAGAATTTGCGGGGAAGACCTTCCCTTGTGGAAAATGCGGTGAATACACTATGTGAGTTTGCCATTGCCCAATTTACTTAATGGATTGACTAATAATTTTTTTCTTCACAATAATTAAACATTTATCAACCCCAAAGTGCAGTTTAGCAAGAACTTAAAAAGACAGTTCTAATATCAAATCAAGGTTTTACATATTATATGAAATGATAAATTGAGTATTAGATCATGATATACCACAAAACATTCTTAACCCCAAATTGTAACAACAAGAGCTTAAAAATAACAGATCAAGTATCAATACTCATTACATTAGATAAAAACAAGAAACTTTTGGATTACGCATGGAACCTATTTTTTTATCTGTAGTGAGCATTTACCGAAGGAAAACTAGCGAAAATACTCGGCCTACTTTTGTTTCTCTCCATTGTGCTTGCTAAAATTGATAAAAGGAAATTTTGCTACAAAATATTACTTCTAGAACACTATTGAATATACCATAATATGCCAAAAATTAAAGAAATTATTTTAATACTAAGAAATAGTTCAACCTAAAAAAATCCCAAATTTTAGCATTTTAACTATATTTTATTTTAAAAATATTCATTGCAAAAAATTAAAGAAAATATTTTAATATAAACAATTTGTCCTACCTAAAAAAAACTCCTAAAATTTATCATTTTAATTATATTTTACCTTAAAAAAATATTCATTGCCAAAAATTTTAAAAAATATTTTAATATAAAGAATTCCTCCAACCTAAAAAGAATCTTAAAATTTTGCATTTTCACTATATTTACTTTTAAAAATATTCATGGATTTTTTTTTAAACACAACCCATGGTAATAGCCCCTTTGCTTGAAAATAAGCATCTCATATATTGTTTGAGTATTTGTATCTAAAAATAGTAATGGGGTTTTGAGAAAAGGCGAAGTATAATATATTTAAATAATATAAAATATTTGCCAACCTTAAAAAATTATCCTAAATTTCTCCTTTTGGCGATAATTCACCCCTAAAAAAATACCCTGGTGTTGTCTTTTGGTTATAATTCGCCCCTAAAAAATACCATGGTGTTGCCTTCAATGATGATAAATTGTGAAAAGGGATATTGAACACATGGTTGATTAAAGCCTTACAAAGAAAGGGTATTGTAAAACCTAAGGACATCAACTCATATATGGTGTTGGTGCCCAAGGGCAAGGATTCATAACCATAGAAAGAAAAACTTATCAACCTTGAACAAGGTATCAAGTCCCCAGGTAGAGGTGCATCAATAAGGATTGAGAGGCCTTATGGGTCATTAGGGTTCCTAGTGATAAACGTATTTGATACGGTAGGAAACTTCTCATGCTTTGAAGTCCCTTTCTTCTCGGGTCCATCCTTTTCTAAATTAAGTAAGAAATAAAATAACTCCATCTAAGTAGTGGTGAACATACATGAGTGTTTTCTTCTATGGCCTTGGCACTTGGTGACTCTCCACTACTGTGAATTAAGGCATTCACATGCCTTATTTCCTTATGTTATTGCTTTCTTATGTTTATGTATGAAGAATTCATCTTTCCAAGTCACATATTGTGTCAACATCTTCTTCTATTTGATGAGGTATTCAATGATTTCTCTAGTCCTTAGTTGCTTGATCCTTGTTTCGATTATTGATCTAGCTTCTAATATGTTTTTTCTCTTTTTATTGTCTTTTTCAAAAACGAAATATCAAATCCTAGATGTACACATGAGGGATGAAACTCTAACTTGTAAGCACCACTATTCTTGCAACACTTTGTATGGACCATATCACTTTGATGCTAATTTCTTGTCTTCTTTTGTTGCTTGATGGACATTTGTTTGCATGGTTGCAACCTCAGAAATACCCAATCCCCCGCCTCAAAGTTCCTTTCACTATGATGTTGATATGTGACATGTTTCATCCTATTTTTTGTTCTAGCCAAGTTGTCCTTCAATATATGTATAACCCCTTGCCAACATTGTATGTGATACTCCATTGTGTGAACCTTAGTTTTTTCTATTAAAGGTGATGTGATGGATGGAGGATCATACCCATAGAGTGCCATAAAATGGGACATTTTAGATGAAGTATGGTAAGAAGTGTTGTACCACCATTTGGCCAAATGTAACCATTTTACCTATTGTGATTGTTTATTAGATGCAAAACAATGAAGATAAACTTATAGGCATTTATTTACAATCTCAGTTTGCCCATAAAATTGTGATGGTAAGAGGATTTGTGAGCTAGTTGAGTATCCAAACAAGAAAACAAGTTAGTCAAAAAATTACTAGTGATAATTATATTTTTGTCACTTAAAATAATTTTGGAGTTGTCATGTAGCTTTTATACTATTTCCATGAATGCTATGAAAATTGTAATTGCTTTAAAAAAATGATACAATGAGCAAAAATGGCCATACTTTGTGACTCTATCCACCACCACCATAATGACATTCTTCCCTTAAGACTTTGGCAGTTCTGTGATAAAATCCATTAAGATCTCTTCCCAATGCTGACTTGGTATGGTAAAGGGTTCTAAAGAACCCAAGGTTTTAATTGTTTCTCATTTGTTCTGTTGGAAAACCAAACACTTTTCCATAAACTTTTGAACATTAGTGTAAAAACCATTCCAAAAATATCTTTCTTGATTTCGTGATAAGTTTTCGAAAATCTCAAGTGTTTACCTAAAATAGAAGCAAGGAGTTTTGAAAGGGTATTTTGTTTGAGTTGGGATTTTTTACATAAATATAGACGATCCTTATACCAGATTAAATCATTCTCCACATAAATTTATTTGATGCACGAGGGTTATGCTGGAGTTTTTGAATGAACTACCATGTAGTTTGGTCTTGTGGCCACTCTATCTTTGTTTCTTCTACCCAATCATGTGTGGAATGGAAATCATGCAAAGTAAAGGCATATATTTTCTCTTCTACCCTTGAAAATGCATCAAGGACCACATTCTTTTTCCTTTATTTTGTAGATAATTCAAATCCATATCCTAAACTCTTGGTGACCCACTTTTTTTGTTCTTCCAAAGACAATTGTTGTTTCGAGAAGTATTTCAAACTATTATTCCTTGTTTTAACCTAGAAGTTGATGGGTGCCTAAATTGGTATGTTTTTAGCACCCGTTCAATACCTTTTTCTTTACCATTTTTCCACTGTTCACTCTCTCTTGATATCTTTCTAATCTAGTTTGTCTCACTTTTCACCAAGGTATGAATCTTCCCCCATATGCCATTATTACATATTTATCAAGGAAATCGTTACCTCCTTGCACTAACATTTCTATACAGGAGCAAATACAGTGGCTACAACTCCCCGTAGGAGATGCAACTCCTCTACAAGTGCTACAACTCAGAGCACGATAAAACTGTTGCAATTCCAAACGTAGCTCATGTTGTTGCAACTCCAAGATTTTTTTTTCCAACACACCAGTCAACGTTACAATCGTCAATCAAGGATCGCTCCTCACATGGAAAGGCGATGGAAGACAAATTGTAATGAGCTTTATATTTTTTTCTTGGTTTTTCTTCTAGTTTAATGGTGTAAACATATCATCAAACAATTTTGCATACAAGTGTTCTATCAATAATTCATGCGCAAATCTAATCTTTGCTGGTGGTTTACAATAAACACTAATAACAAAATCCAAAGACACTTATTTCATTAATATTTAGGATAGCTACAATACAAGGGGAAATCCCAAAAAATAACACACAAATAATAAATAATGAACTTGATATATTTTCTAAACTTTTTCTCTACAAGAATGCCAAGATAAATCGTCATGTAGGTGATTGTATGGTGCAACGATTCTCAATTGAAGATATCAGTCATGTAGGTAATGAAATCGACCCATACAAGCATGTACAACAACTTAGAAACTAAGGAATAGGTCTATAGATGAAAACCCCTAGCATTCAACCCTCCTAGCAGCAACAAACTCACCCTCAACAAAAAAATGAAAACAACGACAAGTGAGGCAACCTCCTCACACACCAACTCAGCCCACAAGAAGATATTTTGACCCAATGTCAAGAGTATCAACCCCAAGAAATAAGGAAATGACCTAGCCAAGGGATACAATGCTGTCCCTGGAAGGAAATGACCCCCACTTCAACAATATCGACCTCTATATGAATGAACTCTCCCACCTACTCAAGAAAACACTTCCCACAACACCAAAACATGGCCATAAGATAAACTCAACCTCCTCAAACTCAATTCGACCTCTACAAATGAAGAACTTAGGTGAAAAATGATACAACTCAACTACAATGAAACACAATGAAATACATGAATTATCTTTTCTCCATGACCAGCTAGGGTGGATAGCCTCACCACCGAATCCAATATTCCTCTAGGGTTTTTCATCCCAAGAGCCAAAGCCATAAGAGCTCTCTCAAATTCATTTTTAGAAAAATAATAGTGCATAATGAGAGAGGGCACCCTCATTCCTTGTTTATTTCCTCATTGACCCTTTTTACCCTTTTAATAAAGTAAAGTGACTTTGTAAGCTCAAAGTCACTTAAAACGCCTTTTTACTTAATTACTCAATGTCACTTTTTTTAAAAAGGTTACTTTTCCACCCCGATGACATTAAATAATTAATTAATTCCATTTTCCCCCAACTATAGACTATGAGAATCACTTAGGCTATTTCGTCAACTCCTGAAGTGATCATTTGGAAAGGGATATTACAATCCTCCCTTCCCGATATTGTTTATCCTCAAGCAACTGTAAGTTAGGATGTTGCAAGATGTGGTCACCTTCCAATGTGGCATCCTCTACTGGAAAATCTCTCCACCTGATGAGGTAATCTCGGATCACCTTGTTGCGAAAATTCCTCTCCTTGACCCCTAGAACCTCTTTAGGAACCAATACAAACTGCCCCTCCTCATCCAATGGGGGTAACTCTACCGAAGAAGTGACCTATTGTCCCAATGTCTTCTTGAGTCATGAAACATGAAATACATTGTGGATATTAATTCCCTCCGACAACTCAAGCTCATAATATACCTCACCAACTCTTTGAATCACCCTGTAGGGGCCATAAAGCATGGTTTAAGATTTTATGCACCACTTTTCTTCAGTGAAGGCTTCTTGTATGGCTATAATCTAAAAAATACCAATTCCCCCACCTTGAAAGTGTGCTCGACCCTGTGCCTATCTGCATAAACCTTCTGCTGATTTTGTGCCATCTATAAATTTTCCTTGAGAGTCTTGAGAATGCCTTGACTCTCTTGGATCCATTCCTTGGATTTGGGGGCCATGCTATTGCCAAACTCCAAATCAACAAATGAAGGAGCATCATAGCCATATAATGCTCCGAATGGGGTCATACCAATTGACATGTGATAAGTGGTGTTATAACAACATTCTCCCAAATGTAACCACTTGACGCATGCCTTCTGCTTCCCATACACATAGTTATGCAAATACCCCTCAAGCCACTTGTTCATGATATTTGTCTCACCATATGTCTAGGGGTGGTAACTAATGCTAGGAGTCAACTCTATAACAACTAACCTGAACAACTCCTGACAAAATGCACTGAGGAATTTGTTGCCTCCGTCACTGACAATGTACTTCGACAACTCATGGAGTCTGAATATCTCTTTGAAGAACAAATCTGCTACCTGTGATTCCTTGTATTATGAGGAAATGGTGAAGAAATGTGTGAGCTTGGTCAACCAATCAACCACCACATATATGCAGTCTCTGCACTATACCTTTGATATACATATGATTAAGTCCATTGACACACTTTCCCACTTCTGCTCTGGGATGGGTAATGGTTGTAATAACCCCACATGATTAGTCTACTCTGACTTGTTATGTTGACAAGTCATACACTCCCTCACATGTCTCAATGCATCATCTTTGAGGCCCTTCCAAGTGAACCTCTCCTTGATCTACCTGTAATTTTTAAAGTACTCAGGATGTCTTATAACAGGCATTTCCTGCATAACCCTCATAATATTCTCCTTCAATGTGGACTCATGAACTAAGTATATGTGGTCCTTGTAGTAGATGATGTCATCCACCACTTTGTATCTATCATCCTATATGCTACGATCCTTCAACTCACAAGCAAATTTATTCTTGGAATACTCTACTAAGAGGTGATATTTCCAGTCAACTAAAATCTCCGCAAGTGAACATATTTTTGGTTTCCTAGAGAGAGCATCAAAAACCACATTTGTATTCCCTTTCAAATACCCAATATCAAATTCATATACCTGTAATTTGCTGACCCACTTCGGTTGTATCCCATTTAAGTCCTTCTTCCCCAAGAAGTGTCTCAAAATGTTGTGGTCAGTCTTAACCACAAATTTTCCACCTACCAAGTATTGTCTGAATTTCACCAAGGCGTGCATGATGGCGAGCATTTCCTTGTCATAGATGGAGTCGAGCCTCTCTGAATTTATGAGTTTCCTGTTCTCATATGCTATCGGATGTCTATGCTTCATTAGAACTACTCCTATTCCCTTACTCAATGCATCACACTCAAGCACAAAGGGCTGAGTGAAATTAGGAAGTGATAAAATTGGGCAAGTGCTCATCACTTCCTTCATCCCGTCAAATGTCTTATGGGCCTCCTCTTTCCACCTGAATGCCCCTTTCTTTGTGATATATGTGAATGGTGTAGCCAAATGTGAGAATCCTTTTACAAACTGTCGGTAGTAGCTACATATCCTGGAGAATCCATGCAAATGTGTAAGGTTCTTGGGTGGTGGCCAATCCAATATGGCATGGATCTTCTCCCTATGTACCTGTACACCCTGGGCATTGACCACATGACCCAAGTATAGGATCTTTGTCATGAACAAATCACACTTTGACTCGTTGACATATAATGGATATTACTCCATGATGCTCAGAATCGCATCCAGATGCTCCAAGTGTTCCTCCCATGTCTTGCTATATATTAGAAGATAATCAAAGAGTACCAACAAGAAATTCCTCAACTGCTTGTTGAAGATGTGGTTCATGCAGGACTGAAAGGTAACTAGTGCGTTGGTCAACCCAAATGGCATGACCATGAACTCATAGTGCCCATAATGGCACTTGAAAGCAGTCTTGGGAATATCCTACTCTCTGACTCTAATATGATGATAGCCCGATTGAAGATCAATTTTCGAAAAGTAAACATCCTCATGCAACTCATCCAATAACTCATCGATCTTGGGAATGGGCTACTTGTTTTTTATGGTATTTTTATTCAAATATCTATATTTGATGCACATCCTCATGGTTCCATCCTTCTTCTTCACCAACACTATGGAAGAAGCGAATGGACTAGAGCTAGGACTGAAGTGTCCTATCTCCAACAGTTCCTTAATAACCATCTCAACTTCATCCCTGAATTTCTTCGGATGTCTATAGGGAGTAATGATCACATGTTTTTCTCCCTCCTCCAAATCAATGGTTTGCTCAAATCCCCCATCAAGTGGTCTCCCTGGAGGTATCCATCCAAAATCCTTGTCATGATTACTCAACAAAACTTGAATATATGTATGATGATGGTCTCAGACCTCTGCATTTTCTTGAGCTATAATCAATCACTCGACTGCACATGCTACATCTCCATGTCTGGTGATGGCCTCCATACTTTTGGTTGACACAATCTTAGGGCCACCATTTGACATGCCCCTTAAAACAACCTTATTGTCATTTTTTTTATTGAACTTCATCTCCATTACCTGGTAATTCATTGTAATTTCTCCTAAGGCATGAAGCCATTGAACACCCAAGACTATATTGGTGTCCTTCAAATCAACCACATAAAAATCGTTGATCAAGGTATAGTTACCCAATGTCGCGAACAACCTCATAATCTTCTGCATGTATGTCATATTAAATCCATCAGCCACTACCATGTTGAACCCATCAAAGTCCTATGTATCCATGCATCTCCTTGCCACCAATGTTTCATCAATGAAGTTGTGGATCATCAATAAGAGTTGTGACATGATGCCTCCATAGTACTCCTCTAACTTTGAAAGTGTAGTATCTAGGGGTGCCTGATAGAGTCTTAATAGTCACACCCTTAGCCTCCTCACAAGGTTTCTCATCACTCGAGCCTCCTTTCTCAGTTCCATTTTCCTACGTAACTTGCTCCTCTTCATCATAGTTATCTGAGTGCACCTCTATGTAGTGTACCTTTCCCTTGCCCATTCACCTCTGTCCCAGTTCCCAAGGTTCTTTGCAACCAAATAAAATATTCTTTCTTTTCAACTCATTATGAGTCACCTCATCCAACTTCTCCATTCCGGTCCATTCTTTCTGAAAAGGCTTCTTATCTTTGTTTTTATGGGGAATGAAAGGCTTAGAGATTTTTTTTGTCTTCACAACCGCATCCTCCATGTCCCATGTCTTTATTATGGCATCTTGCAGAGTCTCGATATTGAAGGCTTTTACCCAATGACGCAATGACTCAGATAAACCTTCAATGAGAAACATAACTAACCTTTGCTAAGATATATCCATCACCATGAATGCAAGCCTCTAGAACTATGTAATGTAGGAATCCGATGTCCCAACTTGTTTGAGTTGTGCCAACTCTCTGAAGTGCAATTCTAGATCCTTTTTTTTCAAATCACTCCATCAACCTCTAGGTGAATTCCAGATAGAAAGTAATGTTGGCATGTCCCATAGCGACCAATACATGGTACCTCCACTCATGAACCTCTCCATCTAAGTGGAAAGTGGAAAATTTAATCACTTCTGGCTCCATCATAGGGTTGAGTTGGAAGTATGTCTCCAAATTTTGAACGCATGCTCTAGTTGTGCACTTGTTTGAACCATCAAAGGAAGGAATAGTTAGCTTCCCAACCTTTCTCATGAGGTACAAGTTTTGTTGACCTTTTTTGAAGTCCCTTGGTCTGTTCTTGTATTTGATCGTATAGTAGTCCTGTAATGACATGGTTTCCTAGAACTCATCACCAAGAGCTCAATGCTCCCTCAATTAATCACTAAAATATTCACCCTATCCTTGCTGCCCTTGATTTCATGTTTGTTGATCCCCCAAGAAATGAGGCATAAGAGGTCTAGGAATTATTCTATAGGTGGTCCTAGTTCCAACTTGTGCAGGAATATTTTTGTTGTTTCCTTCTGCATGATTCCCATTGTTCCCATTGTAACCCCCATGGTTTTGGTTCCCATCATGCCCATTGGAACCCCCTGCACCATTGTTACCCCCATAGTTTTGATTTGCTTGAGTGTTGACAATTAACTGTGTCATGAGTTGTACAAGTTTTTTCTACCCCCTAGCTAAATCATTATGATATGCATGGCACTATCCCCAAGTCTCTGATTGTTATCTCCCATGTCTTCCTCTTCCTCTACTTCCAATTGACCCTCTTCTTCTTCTTCTGAGTGAAATATGTTTTCTTCTCCTTTCTACCTTCTAATTCTATAAATGATATATTCACCGTCTCCACGCCTCATGAAACAAAAAACCTCCCGAGGCTGGCAGGATTGAGGCTCTGCTACCACTGTAATGACCCTTACAATTTTTTTGGTTTTTCTTCTAGTTTAATGGTGTAGACATATCATCAAAGATTTTTTCATACAAGTGTTCTATCAACAATTCATGTGCAAATCTAATATCTTCTAGTGGTTTACAAGAAATACCAATAATAAAATCAAAAGATACTTATTGCATTAATATTTAGGATAGTTGTAATACAAGGGGAAATCCCAAAAAACAATACAAAAATAATAAATAATGGACTTGATATATTTTCTGAATGTTGTCTCTGCAAGAATGCCAAGATAAATTTGTATGTAGGTGATTGTATGGTGAAACAATTCTCAGTTGAAGATATCATTCCTATAGGTAATGAAATCGGCCCATAAAAACATGTACAACAACTTAGAAACTAAGGGATAGGCATGTAGATGATATCCCCTAGCATTCGACCCTCCTAGTAGCAACAAACACGTCCACAACAACAAAATGAAAACAACCAAAAGTGAGGTGACCTCCTCACACAAGAACGTGGCCCACAAGAAGTGATTTCATCCCAATGACAATAGTATCGACCCCAAGAAGCAAGGAAATAACCCATCCAAGGGATAAAACATTGTCCCTAGAAGGATGCAACCCCCACTTCAACAAACTCGGCCTCTAGATGAATGAACTCAACCCCTTACTCAAGAAAACTCTACCCACAACATCAAAACACAACCACAAGATAAACTCGACCTCCTCAAACCTAAATTGACCTCTGCAAATGAAGAACTCAATTTCCAAATGATAAAACTCAGCCACAATGAAAGATCTGAATGATCTTTCCTCCATGACTAGCTAGGGTGGATAGTCTCACCATCAAACCCAATCTTCCTCTAGGGTTTTTCATCCCAAGAGCCAAAGCTACAAGACACTCTCAAATTTATTTTTATAAAAATAATAATGCATAATGAGAGAGGACACCCTCATTCCTCTTTTATTTCCTCATTGACCCTTTCTACCCTTTTAATAAAGTAAAGTGACTTTATAATCTCAAAGTCACTTAAAACCCCTTTTTATTTAATTACTCAATATCACTTTTAAAAAAAAGGTTACCTTTTCGCCCCGATGACATTAAATAATTAATTAATTCCCTTTTCCCCCTGACTATAGCCTACGGGAATCCCTTAGGTTATTTCGTTAACTCCTGGAATGATCATTTGGAAAGGGACATTACATAAGTGGACAACCAAAAAGAGAAAATAGTTCACCTACCAACCGTCG
The DNA here is from genome assembly GCA_010110895.2 of Picea sitchensis. Classification (NCBI taxonomy): domain Eukaryota; kingdom Viridiplantae; phylum Streptophyta; class Pinopsida; order Pinales; family Pinaceae; genus Picea; species Picea sitchensis. The sequence continues at coordinate 379,998 of SNQJ01S0008279.1, forward strand.
TCCAACTGATATGAGTCAACAAATGCTCATTCTTTTATAAAAAGTGGAAATATCAATGTAAATAGATGAAAAACCTGATTCTTATGGTTTTCCATATGTCTCCTTGTTTTATTTAGACATCGAATGTATTTTATAAAACCCCAACTTACCTTGAGCTTGAGGGAAGGATTATGGCAACAATATTCGGTTGTATTGTAAGACTCAGAACTTTTGCAATATAATTTTGTTTTTCTTCCTATTCACGTGATGGTGTGTTGAGTGCTCGTGTTGTTTTGATTTCATGATCCAGTGAATTTTCTATGGGGGTAGGTCCCCCTCCCTAGTCAGGTACTGCCTATAAATTACGTATAGGATTAGCGTTTCATTGTTGTTTATTTAATTCCGTAGATACTTTGTTTCTCTATATTGCTGCAACTCCAGGTTTTATAAATAGTTAATTACAATTCAAGCACAATTAGTATTTTGTTCCTTTGTGTTGTGTGATAATAGATACGACTCTGGTGTTGATCAAATTTCTGCATATTTATAACAGTTTGTGGATCACAAACTTTGTTTCAACTCTCTTTGTTGCAACTCTGATGTTGCAACTCTCGTTGTTGCAACTCCACTTGCAACTTTTACTTTACTGTGCTTTCTTTCAGATTTGTGACAACTTTATTCTCTAACAGTTTGGGATTGGTATTATGTCAATTTTTTGAGTTGTCACTCTATTATGCATCAATGTGATTTCAACCCATCTCATTTTATGTACAATCACATAATTGTTACATCAAGTCAAGGTTGTCATCATACTTGAGCAAGTCATTGTTAGGTACTAGTGTAATTTCTTTTTCCATAAGAGTGATTTACTTTCTGCAAGAGTAATTTACCTTATACACAGTTTGATTTACTTTCTTGCAAGCGTGACATTTATTTTCCCACAAAATACAAATTTAAGAAGCAATATGGATTGGTGACTTAATTAAGTATCTTGAAATCTTGCTTTGTGACGTCCTATCGAAAGTACTACAACTCCTTAGCAATTACAACACTATACTTGCATATACGATGTGTGATACTTCGTAAGTAATATAAAACCTCATATTTATAATTATATGCACAACTCTTCAGTTACTTACAAAATTAATTAGGAAGTAATTGAAAGTTCATCATTTTTGGTGTCGTTGTCGAGGATCTATCAAAACTGTAGTTGTTGTTTTTCTTTTGTGTGTATTTTCATTTCAATAGATTGAGTGATATGATTTTTTTTCCAGTAGTTTTTAGAATGTTTTCTTAATCTTTTCTATGCATACAGTTAGGGATCAACAAGGTATATTTATTAGTTCATCCAAAAATTCTCGTAAAGATAACAGTGCAGGTCAATCTCAAGAGGGAAAGGATCCTATCCAACCAAATAAATTATCACCTACAACAAGTTTCCTTGCCAAGAAGAAACCCGAGACCTCCCCTCAGGGATTTGAGACTGTACAAGGGTATATGCACACAGAGGTTCCACTTTCCGAGGAACAAATTAGTGAACAATACCACTCCAGGGAGCTCCTTTTTCCTAGGGCACCTTCAGAGATAGAAGACAACCCTCAGAGAGAAATGAAACACAAATTTTTCAAGGTGGAAACCTATACCTTCAGATTCCAATTAGAGGATCAGATGAAGAGACCAAAATGAAGAAAATCCCTCATTCATCCTTGCCAAATTTCCATGGTTTGTCTAAAGAAGATTCTCACACCTTCCTTTTTGAATTTGATGTGATTAGTAGAAGTTATGATTATGTGTAGGATGCCCATAAACTAAATATTTTTTCTTCCATGCTCAAGAATGTTGCACTACCTTACACATTTGCATGTTGTGCTACCTCAAAATGGCCCTGTAAGTTAAAAACTGCTAAAAATAGTAAATTACCAAAAATGCTAGAAAACTGTTTTGAGCTAGTTGGAAAAGGTGGGTGGCCACCGATATCCACCTAGATCAATCCTCCCTCATTAGGAAGCAATGGTATGCATTGCGTTGAGATTTCGTGGGAGAGGGAGAATCGTTTGTTCAATCTGCGCCTTGATGAGTTGCTTGCCTCGTTGGAGAAGTTGCATTGCTTAGCTTGTTGAAGGTTGTCACGAACATGTGGTTGGAAGGGTTGAACCTTTTTAACTAGTATGGATACATGAGATTCCTATGTGTATAAGGAATCTTTACACTTTGTTGCAATCTTGTCGACCTACTTCTGTTGGATATAAGGTGCTTGGGCTAAGGCTGTAGTGGTTACAGTATCCTTCTGTTCACCATTTGAACAGATTGTGAAGAAGCTGAATTTTGTAGTATGAGATACTAACTTGCGGCATTGTTTAGGTGGAACAATAGTCAGAAATACCTCTGGTATTTTTTAGAGATGACCCCCTGGAGAAACAATGACACTACGGGGTCGAGACTCATAAACATGGCATCTCCACATATATGGTTGTCCCAAGAGAACATCACCGACATTCAGTGGGGAAACATCGCATAATACCTCATCCTTCAAGGGCTGGATGTTGTATGAAAATCGACACCGCTGGCTGACACGAAGATCTCATCCTTGGCGAAGCCACCCGATGTTGTATGGTTGCAGGTGTGGTGATGTCGACAATCCCAACTGTTTGATGACCTCTGTTGAGATGAGGTTCTTCTAGATTCTTCCATCAACAATAAAATGTAGCAGGGTCCCCTTCACCCACATCTGTGAATGAAAAAGGTGCTCCCCCTCTTCAGGATCTGTTGATTCTTCTGGTTGAATTACTGCGGTCATGACAATAACAGTGGGGCATGCGTCGATGATCTGTCTTTTACTAGTATTTTTAGAATCAGATTCTGAATTAGGGTTCGCCTCCTTGTCTTTGATCTTGACCACCAATGACCGTTTTGAGCGACATTCATCGGTGTTGTGCCAGGGGATTTTGTGGAAATTGACCCTTATTTTCCTACGGCTTGGATTGGTTTTTGGGAGACTGTTTGTTAGGGTCATCTTTATCATACTTTGGTTATTGCAGATTTGAAAACCCAAACTCCCGTTTATTCTGGTGCTTAAATTTCTGCTCGATTTTAACAACATATTGATAGGCAGTACCGAGTGATGAGATGTCCAGAAAATCCATCTCAGTTTGGATGTATCTGTGTAGAGCCCCACGGTATTTCAGAACCAAATGTTGTTCAGAGTCTTTGATACCCATCTTGGTGCGCAAGGTATGGAAGGTATTGGTGAAATCCGGAACTGCTTGGCCCCTCTCTTGTCGTGGTGTGGTCCATCTCATGTACTGGTCCTCATAGTTGCCAACAGGGTAATGCTATTCCTTTACCATATCCACAAAAACTCCCAAGTGGGATTGACCCCATATATTCCAGACTCCTCTATGGAATATTTCTCCCAATAAGTTTCCCACCAATGTTTGACATGGGGGAGAGATTTAAGGAGTGTGAAGGTGATCTTTTCCCTATCGGAAAAATTATGAACAGAGAAATAACCTTCTAATAGATTTAACCATTTGTCTAGGGCATCCACATATATCTGACCTTCAAATACAAGAATATCAAAATTGACCTGTACCTTGAAAGGAGAGGTGCTTCCAAAATGGTTGTTTGATGAAGATGCACCTGTTTCTATCGGCAGGCATTGAAGGATGTGGGAAAAATTCTCCATCATTTCTTCCCTCTGTCATGTGAGATCTTGCTCAAGCAACAGATTGATAGGATTGTATGCTTCATCATTTTTCTTTTCTTCCACCATGGAGGGTTTCTTAGGCATGCGAGAGCGATTTTCTTCAAGAAAGACAAGATCAAGACCCAAATTTCTATACTCGGACCTTGTCGGGGACATGCACTGAAAAAAATGATCAAGAACAACCTACTCTGATACCACTGACCCAGATTATTTTCGACACAAAATGAGAGCAGAGATATAATAAAGAAATGCATAGAGATATCACAGATATCCAATAATATAACGTAAATGTATCAGATATGTAAGCATAAACACAAATATACAATAATACATGATTTCTATTAATGAAATAAATGTATAGAGACTGTAAAAATACAGAGTGAAAGACTCACTAGAATGGTGGCAGCTTATCTCTGAGAAGAGATGCGACGGCTACTGACATTCACAAGAAGATGATTACAATGAGGCTCTAAAGGAATTTTTACAATAATAAGAAATTTCAAAAACCCTATACATCCAAAAACCTATCCCTAGGAGATGAAGCGCCAAAAGTCATGTGGACTCCGTTTGGGTAAGTTAGTACATCAACTTCCCAGGGTCGTAACTTTTGCATACGGTATCCGTTTTAGGCGCACGATAGCTCGTTGGAAAGGTATCGTTGAGGAGATTCATTTAGAGGTATCAATCAGGGCCTTTGGGTATGAATGAGAACCACGGTCCCAAAAAACCTTCATTTAGGCCCTCAAAATGGCCTCGTAAGTTAAAAACTGCTAAAAATAGTAAATTACCAAAAATGCCAGAAAATTGTTTTGAGCCAATTGGAAATGGTGGGTGGCCACTGATATCCACATGGATCAGGAGAAATCCCACTTTATGAGGCCCTCAACAACCCATGATACAACCACCCATGCAACTTCTTCCCCCTCCCCATATGCATGCACCCACATCAACACCTCCTCAACGATAACTACCTGCACAACCTATCTCTAACCCTAATAACGGAAGGCCAGGTCAACCAAAACAAGATATTAGACTTGTTTCCTACCCTACCTATTCCATCTCCTCCTTAGGCTACAATGATATCCACCTTCAATATGGGAAGACATTAACCAAGGACCAACCTCATATTTGTACTGAATATCTAAATGAGGATGTACGGAATGAAGAATCAGAATGGAAAAAATATTAGGAACATTTGAAAGCTAATAATGCCAACCCTGAACTTAAAAACCCACCCTATCTAGAAATATTCAACCTAGAGAAGCCTCTTACTCAACCTAAGTTTGACTTCTAGGGGGAACTCAAGAATGTGTGTGTTAAAATACCTCTATTCCAAGCCATCAAGGATGTGCCTATTTATTCGAAAGAGGTACAAGAACTTATCTTAAGGAAACCCAGTAGAAAATGAAAGGATCCTCAAATTTTCCATGTTATGGGTAAACTGTCAGATTTAATGATGGGGGGAGTTCTCGCAGCCAAATTCTCAGACCCTAACAGTCTGGTAGTTAATGTGCAAATTAATAATACACTCATAAGCAACACATTAATTGACCTCGATGTTGCCATCAACTTCATGAAATGCGAGACCATGCAAGACTTATGACTCACAGGCCTTAGGGAAACCCCAATCATACTCCAACTTGCTGACAGATCAACTATTAAAACAGAAGGAATCTTAGAAGACATAGTGATCTTCGTAGATTCTTAGGAATATCCTGCCGAATTTATGGTCCTACAACCCAAAAAATCTCTGGGAGGGTATCCTTTAATACTTGTAAGGCCTTGGTTGTCCATTGCTAATGTCTACATTGGTTGTAGGTTGGGAAACATGACCATCTCCCATGGGAACTCGAAAAAACAATTAACCCTCTATCCTCCTGCCAAACATAGTATAGATCTTGAGACTCAATCTGGGCCAACAGAGAAGATAGTGATGAAGAAAGAGAAGTTCATCAAGTCCTCTCTATAGATAAATACTTAGCCATTAGAGATAAAACAAAGGATGATGAAATCAATGATTTCATAGCTTCTTCTTCCTCAAAAAAATCACATATTCTTGAGCATGTTATGCAGCCTAAAACATAGGATTCTCTAGACTCAACAATCATCTCACCTGTAGAACATGAGTCCCCACTAGAAAAAGACCAAGGTTCCCCTACAAAAACCATAGAAATCAACACTGGGAAAACCTTGAAAATCAACCGAGGACTGACTTAACAACAAAAAGAGTGACTCATTAAAGTGTTACAAAAAAATAGTGATGCCTTCGCCTTGGATTACTATGACATGAAGGGAATACATCCTGACTTATCCACACACCACATATACATTGAGGAAGGATCTAGACCCATCTACTAGCCCCAGTGTTGGATGAATCCAACCTTGAAGGACATAGTTAAGGAGGAGCTAGAGAAATTTCTCACGTCCAACTTTATTTGTCCAATTTATGACAACCAATGGGTCTCCCCTCTCATAATGGTTCCAAATAAAAATGGTAAATGGATAATTTATGTCTACTATAGAGAACTCAAGAAAGCAACACACAAGGATCATTTCCCACTCCCATTCATTGACCAGGTCCTAGATATGTTAGCCGGGAAGAATTTTTTTTATTTCCTCGATGGATTCAGTGGGTATAACCAAATCTTTATTACACCTGAGGATCAAGACAAAACAACATTTACCTATCCGTGGGGGACATTTTCCTATCATGTTCTACAATTCGGGTTATGTAACGACCTCGCGACCACCTTTCAAAGAGAGGTAATTGGTGTATTCTCTGATTTAATTCATGATTGCATGGACACTCTGATTTGTTAAGGTTTAATATATTATTAGGTTTATTTTCATTTCACTAGATAACCATAGCATAAATAGGATCAATGGGAAATACACAATCACAAGAGACACATCATTTATCCTGGGAAACCCTGACGGGGGAGAAACCCAACAAAAAATTCCTTAATATAGATAGCCAATACAATGCCAAGAGATAACTCAAACAAATGTAGAAAGTCCTCTCCCAAGAATGCGCCTCTCTCTCTTCCTTCTTCTCCAATTGCAGCTATGAACTTGCACTCTGATGAACAAGTGAGTGTGTGTCCAAATAAGGTGCTAGCCTCTTTATTTATACATTCTGGCATGTGTGGACGAAGGTGTCTTTTCACTGACAGGGACGACTTCTTATTCTGGGTGTTTATAACCACCTTTAATATATTCTAGGTTTGAATTCTCATTCTGCCTATTATAATTAGGGTTTGACCAATCCGCAAAGTGGGATTTGGTCATTTACAATACCCGACATGATCAATCCACAAAAGGGGATTGATCTAATGAATAATACATCAATAATAATTAGAGTAAATCTTTGTAGTAACAATATTTCAACACTTTCCCTTAACAATAAAGGGTATTCTACAACAACATCAGGCGAGATAGAGGACAACATCATCAACAACATCTTGGAACATTGACTGGCGTATCTATATATCATCGAAAGTTTTTCTCATCATGCACATCATCATTCACAACAGAGAGCTAGAATGATATCATCATCTGCATCAACATGGATTAGTATGAAACTAATACATCATCATCACAACACGAGGCTGGTCACATCATCACAACATGAGGCTAGTACATCATCATAGCATGAGGCTAGCACATTATCACAACAATTAAGCTGACACATCATCACAACAATTAAGCTGACACATCATCACAACAATTAAGATGGCACATCATCACAACAATTAAGCTGGCACATTATCACAACAATTAAGCTGGCACGCCATCATAGTAATTAAGCTGGCACATCATCACAACAATTAAGCTGGCACATCATCACAACAATTAAGCTGGCAACACCACACAACAATTAAGATGGAATCACAGCACAACAATTAAGCTGGAAACACCACACAACAATTAAGATGGCACATCATCACAACAATTAAGATGGCAACACCACACAACAATTAAGATGGAATCACAACACAACAATTAGGCTGGAAACACCACACAACAATTAAGCTGGAATCACAACACACTAATCAAGTTGGAAACACCACACAACAATTAAGTTGGAATCACAACACAACAATTAATCTGGAAACACCACACAACAATTAAGCTACAATCACAACTCTAGGCTGGCAACATCAACACAACACTACTCCCCCTTTCGAGGGAGGTCCTTTCAGACTATACCAAGCTCATCTAAAAAATGATCAAACTTTACACGAGATAGAGGTTTGGTCAACACATCAACAACCTGTCCATCCGTGCTAACATATTGGAGCTTTATGACTCCTCTCTGCACCATGTCATGGATGTAATGATATCAGATCTCTACGTGTTTTGACTTGTCATGAAATACGAGATTCTCTATCATCTTTATGCAGCTCTAGTTATCACATAGGATCATGGTTGCTTCCATCTCTAGGTCAAATAGACCTGTCAACAACTTCCGAAGCCATATGGATTCACATCTGGCAGAACATGCAACAATGTATTCTACTTCTATTGTGCTGAGAGAAATGATTGATTGATTCCTACTCCGCCATGAGATCATGGCTAACCCCAAACTGAAACAACATCCTGGATTTCTCTTCCTGTCAGAGACACTTCCATCCCAATCTGAATCAGTGTATCCACTTAGTGTGAATTCATGATCTCCATCATAACTGAGACCACAATCTAATGTACCTTTAAGGTACCTCATCATATGTTTTGTAGCAACTAGGTGAACATGTCTGGTTTCTACCAGAAACTGACTCAAAGTGTTCAAGGCAAAACAAATATCTGGTCTGGTGTTCATCATATACATCAACGATCCAATGATCTGTCTATACAACGTGGCATCAACAAATTCTGATGAAGTGTCAACCAAAAGATTCAGCTTCGTTTTCATGGGTGTATTCATGGACTTGCACTCCAACATATAAAATCTCTTCAGGATTTCAATTGCATACTTCCATTGGTTAAGGAATATTCTCTCTGGGCTCTGCCATGCCTCAAGACCTAAGAAATAATGCATAAGGCCAAGGTCTTTCATCTCAAATTCTATAGCGAGCTTCTTTTTACATTCGGTGATGATATTTTCTTCTCAAGTTAAGAATAAGTCATCCACATACAACAACAATATCACTGGCTCATCATTCATAACCTTGAAGTAGAGGTTAGAATCAACTTTACTCTTGGTAAAGCCCAAGCTCATCATACAACTGTCTATCCTTCCATACCAAGCTCTAGGAGCTTGCTTCAACCTGTACAAAGCCTTTTTCAAATTGCAGACATGAGTCTTCCTGTCTTTAACTTCAAATCCTTGAGGTTGTTCTATATACACTTCATATTCGATGACACCATTTAGGAAAGTTGTCTTTACATACATCTGGTGTAACTTCCACTTCATATTAGCTGCAAGGGATATGATGGTTCTGATCGAAGTGTATTTGGCTAAGGAGCGAATGTCTCTTCATAGTCAATGCCTTCCTTTTGAGAAAATCCACAAGCGACAAAACTTTCTTTATACTTCTCAATACTTCCATAAACAACATGTTTTATTTAGAAAAACCATTTGGAAGATACCACATCCTTGCTCTTCTGTCTAGGAACTATTTCCCATACATCATTCTTTATTATGGAGTGGTATTCTTATGTCATAACATCTACCCATTTTTTCTTCTGAATGGCTTCTTCAAAGAAGGTAGGCTCCTTCTCTAGAAGATTGCACATCAAAGCCATATAACTAGAGAATGGCTTAGGTCTCTTCACCTGTCTCGTGGTTCCTTCAGGAACACCATACTTCTCTCCATCTTGAATAATCTCCCTAGCCCAAGCATGCTTTCTCTTATGGGAGATCGTCATCTAAGGAGGTTCTTGAAATTATACTATGTCACGATCTTCTATAATTTCCTCATCATGGGAAGCTGTCACTTCCCTCACTGGTTTTGCAACTCTAGGAACCTCCCTCACTGATTCTACAACTCTGAGAGCTACAGGTTCCTCTTCATATACTTCTTCAAGCTGACATCTTTTTTATTTATTGAGAGTTGCATCTTCATCAAAGGTCACATCCCTATTGATTTCAATATGATGGTGACTTGGTATATAAACCCTGAAGGCCTTGGAGGACTCCCAGTATCTAACAAATATTCCCTTCTTTCATGAAGGGTCCAACTTGCTTATCTTCTCTTTTGAAATATGTACAAATACTGGGCAACCAAATATTTTGAGATGGCTTACTTCTGGCTTCTTTCCAAAGAACATCTCTTCAGGGGTCTTGAACCCAAGTGCACTATGGGATAATCGGTTTTGTACATACACTGTTGTTTTTGCTACTTCTCCCCATAATCACATTGGAAGATCTTCATCATGGATCATGGTCTTCATTGCTTCCATTATCGTTTTGTTATTTCTTTCCGCTACACCATTTTGTTGAGGATTGTAGGGAGTGGTGAGCTCCCTCTTGATCCTGAGATCTTTGCAATAGTTTACAAACTCTTTTGAGGTGTATTCTCCTCCATTATCTGACCTGAGTATCTTGATCTTTCTTTCATAAAGATTCTCTATCAAGGATTTGAATTCCTTGAATTTACTGAACAATTCATCTTTTGATTTCAAAAAGTAAACCCAGGTTTTACAAGAATAATCATCAATAAAAGATACATAGTATACATACCCACTGATGGAGGATGATGGTATTGGGCCACACACGTCTAAGTGAATGAGTTCTAAGACTCCTTCTGCTTTACTATCTCTCTTCAAAAAAGGGTTCTTGATATTCTTCCCTTGTGCACATCCATTGCACACACCTTCATGGTCAACCTTGAGTTCGGGTAAACCCGTGACTGCCTTGCATACATACGGTAATGCCTTGTAGTTGATTTGTGATAATATTGTATGCCAAAGTTCACATGGATTCTCAATGACATGGGTCTTGACAGCTTCTAAGTGACCCTTTAGATTATACAAGCCACCTTTTTCTTTTCCAATGACGATTGCTTCTTTCATGGTTTTACCCTTAGCCCACATAAGAAATTCTCCATCTATAAAGGCAATTATGAAGCCTTTCTTTTCTAAAGCTGATTTGGAGAGTAGGTTCTTTGTCAAACCTGGTTCATAGAGTACATCCTTCATTGTAATGTCCCCCACCTCTTAAACAAGAGGTTTGGAAGACGTAGTGGTCTAGGTGTCCCCACTAGGCCATAGTCTCACAATGAGGGGAAAGGTCAACTAGACTAAAGTTATATTTTTTTAAGGACTTGAGAAAGAAATAGGTTAAAAGGAGTAAAATATAACTCAATAGAAGAATAGAAGTTAACCCTGGAAGTTAACCTAACTCAACAGAGAATTAGAAGGAAAAGTATAAGTAAGAGGCTGGGGAGCACCTATCGGGCATGCTGATTTTGGTACATTTCTTGTTAGTGCTCTTGAGCATTCAGTTTGGGGGTTTGTTGTACAAACCCTTGTGAGCAACTCAGTGGTGAAATATCCACTCACCTTGTTCCACAACTTGGTCTCGGGGATGCAATATTCCTCCACACCATTCTGCTTTCAGCATATCTCCTTCTAGAGCTTAAGAAGACATCAGGGTCGTATTGTTGGGGAATTTCTAGCAAGGGCGCACCATACCATTGAGGAGGGTTCGATTGAGCTATTCAGGAGGGTGCAACTCTCTTAGAAGATTCCGTAGTTGGAGGGGTTTGCATTGGATGTTGGGTTTGAAACTTTAGGAGGAGGATCCCACTGCCCTAATCTATTACTTGACCGAGTTTGGGCTCATTTGGAGAATTCTTCCATCAAGGTCTAATTATCAAGGGTTTCAGTCTCCACTTGGAGTGTGGCACTCTCTAGTTGGAGGGTTTGACATACATATCTGCTTGGTACTGGTATTCATTACTTATCCATCCTTTAGAGGCTTCTTTTGTATTGTTGGGAGCATTTTGTAGGAGCTCATATCTATTGTTTGTACGCCCATCTGAGGTTTATGCCAGATCGAACATCTATTGTATTGATCCTACATTGCTTATAATAAAAGGGTCAAATCTTTGCTTGTGCTTCTATATCTTGAATGTATGATGATCTTCATGTGTTGAATGAATCTTGTATGCACTTAATAACTCAATAAACACCTGCACATCGACAAACTAGTGGTAGTTAGTGATTCCAAATCAGAATTTGGCTTGGGATTATTACAATGGTATCAGAGCTTCGATCCCCCCAAACCTGTGGAAGGATCAACACATAAAGAGGTACAATGGTGCTCTCATGGGTAGAAGGACGAAACCGAGCAGTGAAACAGAGGCCGAAATGGAAGGGTCAGGGGATGACCATGAGTCTCTAGGCTTGGCTTGCATAGCAACAGAATTTGACAAGTTCCAGCAATCCGTCAACCGTACGGAAAGCACATTGGTCCGACACTTGGATGAGTACCATGAAACCAGCAGAAGGGGACAGGCCACCGAACTCTCTGAAAGTTTGAAGAGGGTTGACGAAAACCTGCAGATAATGAACAAGAATTAATCCAAGCTAAATGAACTTATAATGCAAGTGACTCATCAAGGGAGGAACCCAGATACGTACGGGAACAAGGAGACTGGTGGATCCAGGAAAATCCATGAGGAGATCAGATATAATCTGAAGAAAGTAGTTAGATCCGAAGGAAGTCTGGACGGAGACACGGCCCAGGGTCAGATGGGTAGCAGGGTCAATCAGAGACGATACATACCTGCATTCACAGATGATCAGCTTTGTCGACATTCAGGTAGCAGAGCTAACCCTAGACCTTACATGCCCACATTCACAGATGAGCAAGGGCAACATGAACATGTAGAAGAATTTGTGGAACAAATGGAAAGGAGTGCCAAAGAATACTACAGTTTGGATATGAAGGTCCAAAGACAAATGCCACTAGATCAGTATTGCCAACTCAGGTTCAGAAATCAACCTAGGACAACCCACATGGGTAGTTTTGAGTTTGAACGTAGAGCAGGGAAGATAGAAATTCCATACTTTGATGGTACAACCAAGATGACGGCACAGTCTTGGGTACAAAAGCTGGATACCTATTTACAGCTCAACCCCATGAAGGAGATAGAGGCCATCAAGTTTTCCACTATGTATTTGGATGACAAGGCTCGGAATTGGTGGTATCACGGACTCACCATACTCGACCACAATCAGATAATGTCCTATACAGAATTCACTCAGAGGCTCATTGATAGATTTGATCAAGGAGATCCTGAGATGCATTTCCGGGAGCTCACCCAACTCAAGCAAATAAGTATGGCTGAAGTATATATTGATGAATTCCAGAGGCTTGCAGTTATGGTACAAGATATGTCCCCGACCAGGCTCATGATTATTTTCACAGAAGGATTGACGGAACCCTTGAAGGGTTGGGTAAAGGCCTTCAAACCCAACAACCTACAGGAGGCCATTTGGAAGACGAGGGATTTGGGTCTAGCTGCTAGACCTAAATTCATACCCAGACCACCCCTTAATAGTGGAGGAAGAGATCAAAGACCGCCAATGAATCAAGGAGGATGGGACCCTAAAGGTTTTGACAGGGGCCGTGGCAGGATAGATGACAACACCNACCAAGATGACGGCACAGTCTTGGGTACAAAAGCTGGATACCTATTTACAGCTCAACCCCATGAAGGAGATAGAGGCCATCAAGTTTTCCACTATGTATTTGGATGACAAGGCTCGGAATTGGTGGTATCACGGACTCACCATACTCGACCACAATCAGATAATGTCCTATACAGAATTCACTCAGAGGCTCATTGATAGATTTGATCAAGGAGATCCTGAGATGCATTTCCGGGAGCTCACCCAACTCAAGCAAATAAGTATGGCTGAAGTATATATTGATGAATTCCAGAGGCTTGCAGTTATGGTACAAGATATGTCCCCGACCAGGCTCATGATTATTTTCACAGAAGGATTGACGGAACCCTTGAAGGGTTGGGTAAAGGCCTTCAAACCCAACAACCTACAGGAGGCCATTTGGAAGACGAGGGATTTGGGTCTAGCTGCTAGACCTAAATTCATACCCAGACCACCCCTTAATAGTGGAGGAAGAGATCAAAGACCGCCAATGAATCAAGGAGGATGGGACCCTAAAGGTTTTGACAGGGGCCGTGGCAGGATAGATGACAACACCAGGAGGGAACTGAGGAGGAAGCAACTATGCTTCACTTGCAAGGAACCGTGGAACCCATCACATAAGTGTATGGGACGTGGCCAGGTACAATATATAGAGGTTACCTCAGACAAAGAAGAAGTATGGAATGATGAGAATGTGCATTGACTTCCGGGATTTGAATAAAAAGACGATAAAAAACAGGTACCCTATACCCAGGATTGATGAATTACTAGATAAGCTACATGGAGCTATCTATTTCACAAAAAATGACCTTAGTTCAGGCTACCATCAAATCAAGATGAGGGAGGAGGACATCTCGAAAACAACCTTCAGGTGTCACTACGGCCACTACGAGTTTTTGGTGATGCCCTTTGGGCTAACCAATGCCCCAGCCACATTTCAGTCTTGCATGAACCATGTGTTCAACAAACAGATGAGGAAACACTTGTTAGTATTCTTTGATGATTTTCTCATTTACAAAAAGACATGGGAGGAACACCTTCGACATGTAGACCAAATCCTGTCAATCATGGAAGAACGGTCACTATACGCCAAGGAATCCAAGTGTGAGTTTGGGATGATAAAGGTGCTCTACTTGGGACACATCATAGGGGAAAAAGGGATACAGGTACACCAGGAGAAGATAAAAACCATTAGGGAATGGCCGACTCCGAAGACACTCACAAAATTAAGGGGATTTCTGGGCCTATGCACATACTACAGAAAGTTTATCAAAGGGTTTTCTCCACTGTGCGCACCCTTGACTGACCTGACAAAAAATGGGTCCTTCAAATGGAATGAAGAGGCCCAAGCCACGATGGAAAGGATGAAAGAGGTCATGAGCACCTGCCCAGTCCTAGCTCTTCCAGATTTCAGCGTACCCTTCACTTTTGAGTGTGATGCCTCAGGGGAAGGTATAGGGATTGTGTTGATGCAAAATAGGAACCCCCTTGGGTCCTGAACTACTTTACAACATTTACAACAAATAAATGTTGGCTATCATGGATGCACTAGCCAAATTCAGGCAATATTTGGTAGGTGCAAGGTTTTTGGTCAAATCAAACCATAACAGTCTTAAATATCTATTGGAGCAAAAGGATTTGAATGAACGACAACAAAAATGGGTAAGAAAAATACAAGCCTACGATTTTGACATTGAATTCGTCAAAGGGAAGAACAACGCTGTAGCAGATGCATTATCCAGGAGGCCATCCATTTTTTCCATGTCTGTTATGTCAGTTGACTGGAAGGATCACTTGATAGTGGAATATGAAAAGGATCAGTTTGCGTGTCAACTTTTGGACTGAAAAATACAGGATGACAACTTCAAAGTCATAAAGGACCTCATTTATTACAAAGGTCGAATTTTCTTAGTTCCTAGGTCATTTCTCAAAGAAAAGATACTGCATGCCTGTCATAACTCACCAGTAGTAGGACATCAGGGCATTAGTAAGACGTACAGGCAGGTGAGAGAGAGGTTTGCATGGAAGGGCATAAAGGAATATGTGATTAAACATGTCAAAGAATGCACTACATGCCAAGAAAACAAGGATGAGCACACACACCCTGCAAGACTGTTGCAACCCCTGCCTATTCCAGAGCACAAATGGGAAAGTATATCCATGGATTTCATCACCGGTTTGCCCAGGGCATAGGGGAAGGATTTCATTTTCGTAGTAGTATACAGATTGACGAAATTTGCACACTTCTTCTCCATAGCCACTGACTTCAGCGCAACACAGGTAGCCGAATTATTTTTCAGAGAGGTGTTCAGATTACACGGCCTACCCAAGACCATTATCAGTGACAGGGAAAACAGATTCATGAGCACATTTTGGCAGGAGTTGTTCAGATTAGTGGGTACGACATTAAATCCTAGTACCAGCTATCACCCTCAGACAGATGGCCATACATAAATAGTCAACAAATGCGTGGAAGGCTACCTCATAAATTACGTAGCTGGACAACAGAAAGCATGGATCAGATGGTTTCACTTGGGAGAATATTGTTACAACACCACCCATCATGTATCCAGAGGGATGAAACCATTCAGGGATTTATATAGCTATGATCCCCTTTCCTTTGCGGAGATTTCCTTTGGGGACAGCAGGGCACCAATGGTACAAGATTGGGTACAACAGAGCCAAGACATTCTCCGGGAGTTAAAGGATCATTTACAAAGAGCCCAAAACCAACAGAAGGTCCAGGCAAACAAACGCAGAGTGGAGCGCACTTTTGAAGTGGGTGACTTGGTTTATTTAAGGCTCCAACCTTACTGACAAGATTCAATTAAAATAAGCAGAGCAGAAAAACTACAACCACGTTTCTTTGGGCCTTACAGAATCAACAGAAAGATAACGACCATGGCTTATGAGTTAGAACTTCGACCAGGAAGTCGAATACACAACGTCTTTCATGTATCCTGCTTGAAGAGGGCTATCGGCCAACACGTCCACCCCATTGAGGTACTACCTCCCATAGACGAAGAAGGTTAGTTAGTGTTGGTTCCAGAAGAGATATTGGAAGTTCGAGGAAAGAGGCTCCGGAAGAGAAGCATTAAGGAGTATCTGATCAAGTGGAAAGACTTTCCCATTGAGGATGCCACATGGGAGAATGAACAAATGGTACGAGAAGCAGGTTTGGAATTGCTTGAGGACAAGCAATTTCAAGCAGGGGAGACTATAATGTCCCCCACCTCTTAAAGAAGAGGTTTGGAAGACGTAGTGGTCTAGGTGTCCCCACTAGGCCATAGTCTCACACTGAGGGGAAAGGTCAACTAGACTAAAGTTATATTTTTTTAAGGACTTGAGAAATAAATAGGTTAAAAGGAGTAAAAGATAACTCAACAGAAGAATAGAAGTTAACCCTGGAAGTTAACCTAACTCAACAGAGAATTAGAAGGAAAAGTATAAGTAAGAGGCTGGGGAGCACCTATCGGGCATGATGATTTTGGTACATTTCTTGTTAGTTCTCTTGAGCATTCAGTTTGGGGGTTTGTTGTACAAACCCTTGTGAGCAACTCAGTGGTGAAATATCCACTCACCTTGTTCCACAAGTTGGTCTCAGGGATGGAATATTCCTCCACACCATTCTACTTTCAACATATCTCCTTATAGAGCTTAAGAATACATCAGGGCCGTATTATTGGGGAATTCCCAGCAAGGGTGCACCATACCATTGAGGAGGGTTCGATTGAGCTATTCAGAAGGGCACAACTCTCTTAGAAGATTTTGCAGTTGGAGGGGTTTGCCTTGGATGTTGGGTTTGAAACTTCAGGAGGAGGATCCCACTGCCCTGATCTATTACTTGACCGAGTTTGGGCTCATTTGGAGAATTCTTCCATCAAGGCCGAATTATCGAGGGTTTCAGTCTCCACTTGGAGCGTGGCACTCTCTAGTTGGAGGGTTTGACATTCAGATCTACTTGGTACTGGTATTCATTACTTATCCAGCCTTTAGAGGCTTCTTTTGTATTGTCGGGAGCATTTTGTAGCAGCTCATATCTGTTGTTTGTACGACCATCTGAGGTTTATGCCAGATCGGCCATCTATTTTATTGATCCTACATTGCTTATAATAAAAGGGTCAGATCTTTTCTTGTGCTTCTATATCTTGAATATATGATGATCTTCATGTGTTTAATGAATCTTGTATGCACTTAATAAATCAATAAACACATGCACATTGACAAACCAGTGGTAGTTAGTGATTCCAAATCAGAATTTGGCTTGGGATCATTACATTCATCTTCAGTGGAGTCCCTAAATTAAGCTTGTAGTTTGATTCCCCTACTCCCTTGATAGGGTATTGATAATAATCTCCAAGTGTAACTTTTTGAGAGAACTTCTTTTCTGAAAGGAAAGAGAGAATATATCTTTGACCTGTCATGTGCTTGGAAGCACCACTATCAATGAGCCAAGTGTCCTCTCCAGGTGATATTGATCCTGAGAGGGTCGAGATTAAGACATAGCCTTCAATGCGTTCTCTTATCATCTTTGCGGGTGGCTCTTCATTTTCAACTGCATGGGCATGGTGCCTCTTATTTTTTCTCTTGTATTCTTCTCGTCTAGCTAGACAATGTCTTGCAATATGTCCTATCTTGTCACAATGGCAGCATTGGTAAGATGAGAAGTCTCTTTCTTTTCTTTGTCCTTTCTTCTGGAATCTCTTAGGTTGAGATTCTTTATGCATGAATTTGTTTTGAGGGTGAGACTCTTTATGAGTTTCTTTCTAGAAGTAAGACTTATTTCTTCCTCCTTTAGTGTGAGTAGCTAGGGCTTGATCTTCATCTCTTGATAGTAAAGCTTCTCGGTCAGCTACTCTTGTTTCTTCTTGAATACATTCTTCCCAAAGACTATCAAATTTTAGTTTTTTCGTTCTGGCACAAATGGTTTGGATGAATGCATCCCATGGTATAGTGAGACCATTAAGGGTTGTCATTATGAGTTTTTCTTTGTCTATAGTATCTCCAATTTCTTCTAGTTGTTCTTTGAATTGAGATATTCTGGAGAAATATTCCTGGATCGATTCTCCTTTCTGCATCCTTGTATTCTTGAGTTGAGTTCTTAGATTCATTTTCCGGTTTATGTTCTTTCCTTCATATAATATGGTTAGGGCATCAAACATTTATTTTGGAGTCTTCTTTGAAGACACTTGAGGAATCAAGTGATCTTTGATAGAATCTGCAATGATTCTTTTGGCCCTAATTGTGTCCTTTTGGTGCTTTGCTTTCTTTGTAGAATCGATGGGTTCTGGTACATATTCTTTGACGAATCTTGCTAGGTCATTCTCTTCAAGAATGAGTCTAATACTATACTTCCAGGCACACAATTTTTCCACAACTTCTAGCTTGTCAACAAGCTTACTGATTGCATACATCTTTTACTTGGAGCTAGGAAAATGACAAAAAATTGAAAATGCTCAAAATCGAATTATGAACTTTCCAGGAGGTGCGCTTGGCTGAGGCGAGTATCCTGGTGTGATTAGATTTCAGAAAATACAACTTTTACCCCTTCAAACTTGATCAACATATTTCTGGACTGGTGCTTCTGGTTTTCTGGTACTTCTGGTACTTTGTGAAAACTAGGTTTTCACTTTCCGGGAGATCTAGCCACTAAAAATTTGCGCCGAGGATGCCAAAGTGATCTTTGAGGAAGGACGCACTTTTCTAGATGGTTTTGGGGATGAAATTCTTCTTCAATAAAAATCCCTAATTTGCATGTACGACAACAATGACGTTTTTCTCTTTCTCTTGTGAAAGATGCTCTCTTCAGCTTAGCTATGATACCATGTTAAGGTTTAAATTATTATTAGGTTTCTTTTCATTTCACTAGATAACCATAGCATAAATAGGATCACTGAGAAATACACAATCACAAGAGACACATCATTTTCCTGTGAAACCCTAATGGGGGAGAAAACCCAGAAAATAATTCCTTAATATAGATAGCCAATATAATGCCAAGAGATAAATAAAAAAAATACATAAATTCCTCTCCCAAGAATGTGCCTCTCTCTCTCTTCTTTCTTCTCCAACTACAACTCCGAACTTGCGCTCTGATGAACAAGTGAGTGTGTGTCCAAATGAGGTGCTAGCCTCTTTATTTGTACAATCTGGTATGTGTGGACGAAGGTGTCTTTTCACTGGGAGGGTCGACTTCTTATTCTGGGTGGTTATAACCACCTTTAATATATTCTGGGGCTGACTTCTCATTCTGCCTATTACAATTAGGGTTTGACCAATCCAAAAAATGGGATTTGGTCATTTACAATACCCGACATGATCAATCCGCAAAAGGGGATTGATCTAATGAATAATACATCAATAATAATTAGAATACTCTTTGTAGTTACAATATTTCAACATGATTTAATTCATGGATGTATCTCAACTAAAGGCATCCAGGTGGATCCAGTGAAAATCAAGGTAATATTAAACTTCCCGACTCCAAGTTTGCAAAAATAGGTACGAAGCCTCTTAGGATATGCTGGTTATTATCGTCACTTTATTGAAATTTTTTCACAAATTGCTCATCCATTATTTTCCTTTATTAACAAATATTTTGAGTTTTTATGGATATAGACATGCCAGCATGCACTTGATGAACTAAAAACTAGAGTGTCTGAATCTCCTATTTTAAGAGGGCCCGATTGGTCCCTGTCGTTTCATATCTCCACGGATGCATCAAACACTGCTATTGGAGATTTTTTAGGACAAATAGAAGGAAATGATCCATACACAATGTACTACGTCAACAAGAATCTCTCGCCCATAGAACTAAATTACATAGTAATAGAAAAAGAGTTTCTTGCGGTAATAAATACAATTAATAAATTTGGGAATTACATCACAGGATATCCAATAATATTGCACACTGACCATGCTGCCATAAAATATTCAATTAATAAATTCGGGAATTACATCACTTGATATCCAATAATATTGCACACTGACCATGCTTCCATAAAATATTTAATGAACAAACCTATAACTAATGGAAGAGTCACTAGATGGTTTCTTTTATTATAGGAATATGACATGACCATTTTGGATAAACCAAGAAAAGACAATGTAGTGGAATATTTTATTTCAAGACTCACACCTAATGAAAATGAGCCACCTGTAGAAGATTATTTTCCTAATGGGAACCTATTTGTGGTTTCTACTAACTCTCCTTGGTTCACAGATATTGCTAATTACTTGGTTGTAGGTAGACTACCACATCATTTATCTCCAAAAGAGCGACAAAAGATCATTAAACAGAGTTGGATATTCTCATGGATCGATGGGTTCCTATTCCACACTGGATTGGATCTCATTATCAGAAGATGCATGTGAGAAGACGTGATCCATGAGATCTTAAAATCCTGCCATGCCATTCCATGTGGAGGCTACTTTGCAGACAAGAGGAGAAGGTACACGGTACTTCACCAAGGGTACTATTGGCCCACTATATTCAAATATTCCAAGGAATATGTAAAAATGTGTGATAGCTTCCAGTGCATGGGAAGATCGGTGCAATCAGATGAGATGTCGTTACAACCACAATTGGTATCAAAACCCTTTGATAAATGGGCCATGGACTTTGTAGGGTCGATAAATCCTTCTTCCCATCATAACTCCTACATCCTAGTATGCATAGATTATGTCACAAAAAGGATGGAAGCCAAAGCACTCCAGGTCATGACAAAACAAGAAATAGTGGGATTTATTCATGAAGAAATCTTCACCATATTTAGGATACCTCGGGAGATAGTTACCGATGGAGGAATGAAATTTACTTCAAGGCTCATTGGAGACATGATGGAAAAATACAATATCAAACAAATGGTTATGATATCACATCACCCACAGACCAATGGACAAGTAGAAGGGACAAACAACATCCTTAAGGCCATCATCAACAATATCGTAAGACTACACCTCAAGGATTGGGATGACAGACTACCCAAAGCTCTATGGTCCTACCAAACAACATGGAGAACTATTATTGCCTTCACCCCATATGAATTGGTGTATGGAAAAATAGTATTGTTGTTGATTGAAATAGAGATCCATACATTGAGAACAACCATATAACTTGGAATGGACCTAACTGAAGCTCATAAATAGAGATTCCTTTAGATAAAAAAAACTAGATGAACTTTGTCAAGCCGCCCTACACTGCACACCAAGAATATATCATCAAAGAGATAAATGGCATGACAAGTTCATTAGAAATAAGAAATTCAAAGTTGGAGACTGGGCCTTATTATTTGATTCCAGATTCAAGGATTTCAAAGGGAAGTTCCTCACCCGATGGCTTGGGCCTTATGAGATTGATACTGTATATGACAATGGATCCATCAAACTTCACACTATTAATAATGAGAGAACTCATCTGATGCAAAATGGACACCAACTTTGATTATATCCTAAACCCCTATCTAAGGAAGCCTTTCTAAATAGGATCACTAGTGGATGTCCTGACAATGACTTGGAGATTGTAAACAAGGGGGGAACCCCTACTGAGTGATTCAATTTTTCCTAAGAAAATGATAATAATAATAAAAATAATACACCCATGTGTGAAAACCCTTAGGGGCATGCCTGGGGGCATGTTTTGTGAAAATCATCTTATGTTGGCGTAAGGCATGTTACAAAAAAAAAAAACAAGCAAAAGAAAGAAGGGCACTTCACGGTTTCGTGATGATTATGTCAAGATCCTTCTGATCAATTTTGTAATAAAATATTGTTTGGGCTAATAATTTTTATTTCTTTCAGGATATGTAGGGAAGAAGAACATTGTTGTTGCAACTCCCATTGTTGCAATTATGGCTTGTTGAAACTTCTGTTGTTGCAATTCCCGTTGCTGCAACACCTGTTACTGCAACTCTTTTTTCTCTTGTTGCTACTTCCACCACTTCAAATTTCATTGTTGCAAATCCTTTTGTCGCTACTTTGCATATCACTACCACAATTCCATTGTTAAGACATCGAAATTTGATCAAGGTAAGGACGACTATTTCCGAGATACATTGACAAGTTGTAGTTATGGCATACATACTGCTATAGATATATTGTCTGTTGCAACTCTGTTGTTGCTGCAATTCTTCCTATTTGTGAAACACTTGTTGCTGCAACTCTCGACCGCACCATCGATACTGCTACTCTCATTTGCATCACCACTGATGCAATTCTTGTCTGCACCACCGATGATGAAACTCTCATCTGCATCATTTCTATTGCAATTCTCGTTTCGCATCACCAATATTGCATCTCTAATTTGCATCACCATTGCTACATCTCTCATCCGCATCATCGTTGCTGCAATTAGCGTCTTCATAGATGCTACTGCACCTCGGGTGGAAAGAATAAGTGACCCCCAATGTTGATGCTAATATTTTGGCCAACGTGACTCTGCAGATGTTGATGCAACTCCTTGAGAGACAAAAAGGTCGATCAATCATGGGACCAAGCCACCGAAACAATACTCGTACGATGGAAAAACACTTAAGGTAGGGAAGGACATGTACGCTTTCGAATAGAATGCGTAATGAATAAGATTTAAGTGACATATGTTTCTATTAGTACCATCGCCACCATAATCACCATCCTATGTCATAATTGCCATAATTTCCATCCTATGCCATAATTTCCATAATCACCACTATTGTCACCATAATTGGAAATCCCCCACCTGTCTAACATCCATTTCCCTTTGCAATCACAAGTAATTGGAGTTAGGAGAAAAGAGAAACCATGGGAGGCTCCCTGATATGAAGAGAACCCACATAATATTTTCTACTTGAAGCATATGGCCATATTGGGTAGATTCTCCACCAGGTTGGATGGATGGAGTATGTACAATGTTTGCAAGGGTATGACAATGAAGTTTCCTTGTAATTCACTCTGAATTTCATGGTATAAAAATCTATGGTAGCATGTACCCTGGTCGATGTTATAGAAGAAACAATGGCGAAAGTTACAAGCTTTCCACTAACAGGGGAAAGGTGGTATTCCAGAAGAACCCCCAAGCCTGAAATCCTGCAACAATTTTTGGAGCCTGGAGAAGCATTGGTAAAGAAGGGCATAGGGTTCGATAGGAGGTTGTTTCCACACCCCTAGTAGGATGTGGCCACATTCTTGCAATGCTATTTTACATATGAAGGTCGCTACAAGGCCGTTTACCTCCACCATGTTCAACTCCTGGACCACCTTAGACATGGTTTCCCTATCAATATGTCATATTTACTTTTCAGAAATTTGCAAACCATGGAAACATTCATACAAAAATCAAAGAATCCCAAAGACGTTATTTCGCACCATGGGATTATTAAGCTATCAGTGGAATGTGCTATGCATAAGGAGGGTCAAGCATGGAATTATGTTGTCAGGGAACTGATTGTAATTGTAGAATATGAAGAGGTTGCACTTCTTCCACCAGGAAGAGTAAGGGTTGCACTTCCAGCACCAAGAGAAGCAGTGGGTGCACTTTCGACACCAGGGGAAGCATAGGTTGCAACTCCATATCCAAGCAATAGTGTTGCAAATATAGTAATCCCATATGCTGAAACTCCTCAACAAAAGAGACCCAAGAGGGTAGCTACGACAAGGGGCTATAGTACTACAACCCCGATAAAAGATAGCCACGATAGTGATGTTGAGGTCACCAACAACAAACCCTACACAAAGAGATTAAGATGGTAGAAGAAGAGGAAACCCTATGTTCAAAAGAAAATAAGAACTAGGTACACCTCCATGGCTACAACTCAACAAAAACAATAGTAATTGGTTGTCACATAAGAACTAGTAGAGGGGAGTATCTTGGAAGCCAATTAAGGAATAGATACAAAGGCTCTTGTTGACCCACAAGAACTAGCAAGAGGCACTTTTGGAGAGGGGATTTCCCCCATATTTGAAGTCTATCCAGAAGAGGAGGAACCAAAATCAGAGGCTCTTGATGATCCATATGAACCAGTAGGAAGCACTTATAGGGAACAATATACCAATCCACAAGAGAAATATGAACTAGAGCGGTCTTCCAATTCACACGAGAAAGAGGAACCAAAACTAGAGACTCTTGCTAATCCAAAAGAACCAGTAGGAAGAAATTATGGGGAATAGTAGTTTGTCAACCCATAAGAATCAAACAAAGAGGAACCATAACAGATTGTCAATTCACAAGAGAAAGGGAACTAGAACTAGAGGCTCTTGTTGATCCACAAAAACTAGTAGGAATCACTTCTAGGGAATGGTCTACCAACCCACAAGAAATAGAAAAAGAGGAAATAGAACAAGAGGTTGTTGATACTAAAGAAAAGGTTAATGTTATGCCTTGGGTAAGCATTCCACATTCCTTGCCTATATATGCATCTCTTTTAAAACAAAATAGAATTTCGAGGATGAAAAATTGGAAACTACATCTCAACCTTGAAATTCTAAAGGATGAACTCGACAAAGAAAGGACACCTGATAAGTTAGGTTGCCTTGCATAGGAAACAAGTTCTCTTGCTACAGGGGAACCCTCTATTAAGTTAGAGGAGATATCTCAAACCAAGGAAAAAAGAGAAGCGATTGTCCAAACCACATATTTTATGTTGATGGGTGAAACCATCCAAATTGAAATAGAGCAAGGACCAATAAAGGACAAAGAAATTACAATGAGGACTAGCACCAATGAAAAGGAGGAATTTAGTCATCTAGAGGAAATGGGGGAGGTGGACTATAGTATCAACAACCCTCATGGACATCTTGATTTCTATAACCTTGATTGATTGTTGGTTTCATAGGGACATGCAACAATTTTGTGCTAGGGGAGATGAGGGGTGCCAAAATTGGCATGTTTTCAACACCCATTCAATACCTTTTTCCTTACCATTTTTCCACTGTTCACTCTCTCTTGATATATTTCTCATCCATTT
Organism: Picea sitchensis; assembly: GCA_010110895.2. Lineage (NCBI taxonomy): Eukaryota > Viridiplantae > Streptophyta > Pinopsida > Pinales > Pinaceae > Picea > Picea sitchensis. Next base: position 405,240 of record SNQJ01S0008279.1, read on the forward strand.
CATCTAACTTTTTTACCAAGGTATGAATCTCCCCCCATATGCCATTATTATATATTTCTTAAGGAAATTGTTACCTCCTTGCACTAACATTTATATATGGGAGCAAATACAGTGGTTGCAACTCCTTGTAGGATATGCAACTCCTCTACAAGTGTTGCAACTCTGATCACAATACACCTTCTACAGTTCCAAACACATCCCTTTTTGTTGCAAATCCAAGACAATTTTTTCCAACACATCAGTCAACGTTATTGTTGTCATTCAAGAATCACTCCTCACATGGAAAGACGATGAAAGACAAGTGGACAACTAAAAAGAGAAAAAAGTTCACCTACCAACCATTGTCAATATGATATGAGTCAACAAATGCTTGTTTTTTTCTAAAAGGTGGTGATATCGATGTAAATGGATGAACAACTTGATTCTCATGGTTTTCCATCAGTGTCCTTGCTTTGTGTAGACATCGAATGTATTGTATAAAACCCCAACTTCCCTTGAGCTCGAGGGACATATTATAGCGACAATATTCGACTGTGTTGTAAAACTCATAACTTCTTCAATATAATTTACTTTTTCTTCTTGTCCGTGTGATGGTGTGTTGAGTTCTCATGTTGTTTTTATTTCGTGATATAGTTCCTTGTCTATGAGGGTATGCCCCCCTCCTTAGTCAGGTACTACCGGTAAATTACACATAGGATTAGTGTTTCATTGTTGTTTATTTAATTCCATAGATTTTTTTTCTCTATATTGCTACAACTCTAGGTTTTATAAATAGATAATTACGATTCAGACACAGTTAGTATTTTGTTCCTTTTTATTGTGTGATAATAGTTGTGACTCGAGTGTTGATCAGATTTCTACAAATTTATAATAGTTTGTGGATCACATACGTTGTTGCAACTCTCGTTGTTGCAACTTCATTGTTGCAACTCTACTTGCAACTTTTACTTTACTATGATTTCTTTCATATTTGTGACAACTTTATTCTCCAATAGTTTGGGATTGATATTATATCGATTTTATGAGTTGTCACTCTCTTATGCATAAGATGTTAATGTGATTTTAACACTTCTCATTGTATGTAGAATCACATAAATGTTACAACAATTCAAGGTTATCATCATACTTGAGCAAGTCACCGTTAGGTACAAGTGTAATTTCCTTATCCGCAAAGAGTGATTTATTTTCTGCCGTGTGATTTACTTTCCACAATTGTGAATTACTTTTTCGCAAAGTGTGATTTACCTTCCGCAAGTGTAATTTACTTTACACAAGTGTGATTTACTTTTCACAAAGTGTGATTTACTTTCCGCAAGAGTGATTTACTTCCCAAAAATTGTGATTTACTTTCCGCAAGAGTAATTTATTTTCTGCACAGTTTGATTTACTTTCTTGCGAGTGTGACATTTATTTCCCAACAAAATACAAATTTAAGAAGTAGTATATATTGGCGACTTAATTAAGTATCTTGAATATTGCTTTGTGACATCCTATCGAAAGTACTGTAACTCCTTGGAAATTACAACACTATACTTGCATATATAGTGCACGATAGTTCGTAAGTAAGATACGACCTTAGATTGAAAATTAAATGCACAACTCTTCAATTACTTACTAAATTAATTAGGAAGTAAATGAAAAGTTCGTAAGAAGTCTCTAACCATTAGGTAAGGTTGTCATTGCTTAATTTCAAGTAGTATGACCAACATTTTCTTTTCATAAATGGGGTTGAGTTAGTTATTTCCTTTAAGTGTGTGAATTTCAAAGGCGGTGTGCATTCCTTCTTACGTTAAAATTGCACCAATTCCATGGCCCAATGCATCACATGCCAAAATAAGGGTTTTTTTGAATTTGGGCACAACTATGACTAGAGTAATACACATGGATATATTAAGTTTCTCAAAGTCTTGGGTTGTTTTTTGAATCAAAGAAAAAAACATCAATTTTTAGTATTGTTAGAGGTGTTGCTATTCAACAATAGTTCTTGAAAAACTTGTAATAATAGCCTGTGAATATTAAGATTCCCCTAATATTCTTTAGGGTTTTGGGAATTGGCCATTCCACCCTAGCTCTAATTTTGTTAAGGTCCACCTCAATTCCCTCATGAGATACAATTTACCCTATAGATTCCAATTCTTGAACCCCAAAAGAACATTTGGAAGGCTTCACATATAGTTGTTGCTCCTCTAACAATTTTAAGACCATGTCAACATGTTTTTCCCAAGATTCTCAAAATACACCAACACATTTTCTAAGGAATATCTTGAAAACAAAATTCATCAAGATTTGAAATGTGGAAGGTGAATTACTAAGCCCAAAAAGCATCACCAAAAACTCATAATGACCTTCATGCGTTTTAAACATTGTTTTGAGGATGTCTTCTTCCCTCATTCTAATTTGATGATATCTTGAATGAAGATCCAATTTAGTAAAGAACATTGTTCAATGCAATTCATCTAAAAATTCATCAATGACAACAATATGAAACTTATCTTTAATGGTGATAATGTTGAGTTCTCAATAACTTGGGAACATATGCCATGAAGAAGCATTTTTGTAAACCATCTCCACTAACGAAGACAAAGTACTTTGGCTAGGTTGAATGATGCCAAACACTAGCATGTTTTGAACCATAAGCTCAATCTCACACTTCATATAAATATATATAAGGTTGAATGTTAGGAGGGCGACTCCTTGAAATGAGTTGAATTGTGTGATAGTGCTCTCAAACAAGAGGAAGACCTTTGGGCATCTTACCAAATATTGCCCAAATACTTTGGAATGATTGTCGATAACTCTTTGGAGATCCAAGAGAATAAAGGATTTAGATGCTTGAACATCTAGTGAACACAATTATGTATTACTTTTTGGTGCCCCTTTTTCTAACAATTTTGACATGTTGGAGCTTATCACTTTAAATGGTTTCCTTTGAATACATATGAATTCAATTTCCTTGAAATCAAAGAAAAATCTCATGAAAAATCCCTGAAAATTCATTGAAAATGTTCCCAATGGTTTTAACCATTGGGACACTTCCTTGAAGAGTTTATGGTACCTCCATTTGTAATCTTTATTTGAAACTCTAGTGTTGGATATATAAATCAATTGACAAGTTTAGAAATTTATGATTAATGAAATTATGAGCATTGACACAATTAATCAATGTTATTACCTTTTTTCTCTTGATATATCCTTCCACCTTGAGAGTTTGGGAAGTGATAGTGTCATTCAAAGCATGGAAATATATGGTGGGAATAGTCTCCTTTGGTTATGGGTATTTAGAAGGTTCTAGTGTTTGTTATGTTGGGATCCTCCCTAGGGGTTTAATGGGGGGATGAAGGGCCCATAGTGATGTAATAATAGTGTCGTCCATTCAATGTAAGGTGTACTAGGTCCACTATAATATTAAATGAGGCTCATTATGGTAGTTAGATGTACTGAATAAATGTAATGGAGCCTCATTAAAGAAGGTCCACTATGTTTTATTAATTAGTATAAATAAGGATGGATTCCTCCTTATGAGATGTGGAAGATTATTTTAATTGGATCTTATCTCATTAGGAGGTTTCCCCCTCGAAGAGGCAAGTGAACATGAGTGGATTCCTTCCATAAAATGATCAATTGTGAGGTGTTTCCCTACCTTAAGGGTTTTGATATTAAGAAAGTGTGAAATTATTTTATATTATTCTTGGATATGTTGTATGTGATTCTATTTCCATATCCAAATCATATAACAATTGGTATTAGAGCTATTTCTTGGGCCAAAAAGAAGAGTTTTCTTCTTCCTATTTTGTAGGTTTTCAAAGGGAAAAAGAGGGCTGCGACACTTAGATCAATCCTTGTAGATTTTTGAGTAGAATTTGAAGAAACTAGTTGTATATATGAGTTCCTCTCACAAAAACAACTGATTTAAAAAAAAAAAACATTTGAAATGAAGTTTGGGAAGTGAAGATATCATTGATCTAAAATATTCTATTTTAGGGTTTTTTTGTGATGGTTGGGTGGACTACAGAGCTCATGTCTTTTGACAGGGTGCTTGGATTTCCACCAAACTAGTGCCTTTGGATATAGTATTTTTAGGGGTTTCATTTGGTATATTATATATTGTGCTTCCAATCGATATGTCATGTATTAAAACCTCTGACGATTTCTCTCTCAAATCCTTATGGGCATGAAGAATGGAAATATGATAATGTTGTTAGAAAAATCTCTCCAAGATTGGTCTTAAGGAATCCAAGATATTAAAAAGACAATCACTAAATATCATGAGACCTATATTATTGGGACCACATAACTTTGCATCGATGAATAATATAATCAAGAAATATATGCCTTGTATGATTTAGAGGATGATTATGATGATTGGTATATGGATAGTTGTCATTTATGGGATGAAAACTACTTTCATATTCTATATGATGACTCTACTATGCCTTATGTAGAGAACATAATTAAGGGATATTAGGAGCCTATTGTGGATACTAGTGTTCACCTTACATATTATATAGTGCTGATGGTCCTTCCAGATTCAACCTCGACCCTTTACAACTATGTGGATGATCTTTTTGAGGATTCTATTTATTTGAATCCCCGTGACATTGGTGGGTATTTGGAGCATATTAATTGGCCATTCATGGAGATTTGGAGTCATTAGTTGGGTGTCATCTTCAAAACTCGTACATGGGACCCATGTTTACAGTGGAGCTTGGACTACTTCAACATGGTGGCTAGAATATATAAATGGTAACTTGGTTCTTTGGATTACTTCAACATTATGGTCAACATGTATCCATGGGACCCTAGTTTATGGTTGTACCTCCTCACAATAGGCATTGAGGAAAATGCTTTTCTAAGTGGGGTGGAATGTTTTCGAAGGGCCCATAGTGATGTAATAATAGTGGAGGCCATTCAATGTAAGGTGGAATAGGTCCACTATATTATTAAATAAGTCCCACTATGGTAGTTAGACTTATTGAACAAATGTAATGGGGTCTCATCAAACAAGGTCCACTAGGTAGTTAGGAGGTAGTTATGATTATGGTTTTCTTAACTAGTATAAATAAGGATGGAATCCTTATGAGATGTGGAATATTATTGTAATTAGAGCTTATCTCATTATGAGTTTTCCCCTTTGAAGAGGAAAATGAACAAGATTGGATTCCTTCCATAAAAGGGTAAATTGTAAGGTGTTTCCCTACCTTAATGGTTTTGATATTAATAAAGTGTGGATTTATTCTATATTATTCTTGGATATATTGTGTGTGATTCTATTTCCATATCTAAGGCACATAACATGTTCTTCCTCCCCTTTGTAGTCTACAAAGGATGACTTATTCTTGCCACACTTATGACCCTTACTACATTTTCCATCACAATTGAAATTTAGTCCCTTTGCTCTTTTTTCTTCCATTTGTCGAGGTGTCAACCTCATAGGTTGAGTGAGGTTAGAAGTGGGGAGATTGGATATTTTTAGGTATCAGTGGAAACCTTTGCAGTCCATATTTCTTCTTTCATATCTCTTTTCTATGATAAAATCCCTATCCAAGTTAGTTTAAACAAACTCACCTCTTGTTGATTGATTTCCTTTATACTACCCATAAAGATATCCAAAAATTTATCCTCTGGAAGGTCCTTCACTCTTAATATTTGACTTTTGAAATTTTTGAACATGCTCTATAACTAAACCTATTTTTTTGACATTCATCAATTGGATAAATAACATGTTTCTCATACCATATCCATAATGTATTATCATTTTATATGTAAAAATAGACCAAGAGACAATAAAGTATGTTTTTTGTTCACAAAAAGCCATCAACACCACACAAATTGATCAAGTCCTAAATATAAGGATGCATTAGTTACCTTTTGTAGAATTGGAACTTGGTGTACATGAAAGAATTACTTCAATTGGAATATCCATGTCATGGGATCATTACCATGAATTTTCCTCATATCAATCTTAGAAATGAAGTAGTTCTTTGGTCCCAAGTTGAAGCCCCAATTTTGTGAATATTAGTGTGATGAATGATCAAAAGTTTGGGACTCAAACCTCTTATACTCTAGATTTGTTAATGTGTTCTCCATATGTGATTGGGACTTGATCCTCTTGTTCTTATTGATGAGGATAATTTATGATAAAGAGATTTGACCGTTGTTTCATAATGCTCTCCATCTCTTCTAAATCGTATTTGCTTGTTATGTTTGTCTTGAGATCTTCAAAATACTCCTTCTCAACCATTCTTATCTTAAGGTATTCATTATCCTCAGTGCTTGCTATTATTTTCTTGAGGTATTCAAGAGTTAATTGGTTAGTACCTTGAAAATTTGTAAATTTTGTTATGCTTTCCATGGTTGACATTTTCATTTATGTTCGGGATAAACAAAATTCCCAATCTTCATTTTCATGTTCCATGGATGAATCTTCTATAGTTTTAGGTGGAATAATAATTGGCTTATTACATATAGACATTATGGTTGGACACCTTACTACAACCGTTGGGGATAAGATTTGATATATAAATGTGATTCCAATTGCCCCACATATTAAATAATTATCCCAAATGGTCAACAAAAACTTATACAAATATATTCTCCTCAATTTTATCTTTCCAACATATACCAATACTGTGTATTAAGTTATGCCAATTTTAATATCACATACCTTTTAGGCCTTTTATTTGGGCATTGATTCATAGGTTGACCTTGTACTTGATGTATCTCTAATATTGCTACACTTTTGAGGCTCAATTTTGAACCTGTAAATTCCTAATGTTTCCTTCACAATTTTGCAAGGCTCACTAACTTTTGATTTTTAATTCAAAAGTTAGGTCTCGTTACCTGTCATTTTTGCATGAGTAGATTGTGATTATATTTATAGGCTTCCAACACGAGCACCAATATTCTAGTGGCATGATGTTACAGTTAGTTCATGATATGATAAATTTAGATTTGTCATTCAAAGTACACGGTGGAGGGGATTTTTCACATGTTCTTTTGCATGATGATATTTCTTTTCACAGTGGATATGTCTAAGTTTTTATGGTTCCATGATGTATATTAGCATGGCAGTGGACATTTTGCACATGGATCAGTTGTTTTTTTCGTATGAATGATGGATGATGATTTTGTACCCATGATGAGAGAACCCTAGTGCTTTAGTTGTCTATTATGCTCCTATGGTGATGCTTGATGCATTGGAAACTATTATATCTTATGATCTTTCCCACATATGATGATATTGATTTCTATGTGGATCATGACAGTGGTGATCTCTTGTGTAATATAATAATGGCTCATAACAATATAAATTGTTTTCTTTTACTTGGTTGTACCATGGTGGATTCATAATTTTACTCTAGATAAGTGTGTCATTTTTTTAGTCAGTTTGTACTATGAGCGACCTAGGTAGTAGGTGTTTCATGTCATTTTCACTATCCATTTTCCACACCTTGTCATTTTACATTATTTTCATGCATATTCATCATCTCCCCTTTCGTGGTTAATTTGTTATATGTCATATAGCAAGGTCCATAATAAATAAAATCCCATGTATTAACAAAAAAGGCCTAAATAAAGAAAAAGAGATAAAATGTTGGAGGTTGGAGAAATCAAAAGTTATATTATATGCATGAGCCATGCCACTTTTATATAAGCCCAATTTCCCCAACTCCATTGCAAAAAGGAAAATAAAATGCAAGAAGGGACCAAGTAAATAAAATAAAAATATGAAAATGGGGTAGTAATAAAAAGAGGCTCAAGGATTGGTAACTCAATGCTATGCACTCTCTCTAAAGGCACACATGTGGAATAAAGAGATAACCCATATCTCTTGAAAGTTAAAGGGGAGACCTATACACTCATATTAGGTGGCTATGAGGGTCAACTCATGAAAACACCTTTTCCCTAACATCACATTCATCACATCACTTAAACATAACTTAAATTCCTAGGAAATGTATCATGTATTAGGAGTTTTGACATGTAATAAAGGTTAGTGATGTCCAAACCATGGTTAACTTAGGAAGAGATAAAAAATAAATGAGAGTCATTGAGTTATTAGAAGATGTCACATGATGATTCACCACCTAATGACAAGAATTTTGAGGCACGACTCGTTATTTTGAGGTGGTGCCTCTGTCTAAGGTGTTGTGAAAGTTGCATTGGGCATTGCAAAGAGATCCATCAACATCATTTCAGACACACATGCCACCTATTTCATCCATCATAAATGTCAACTTATTTCTAGTTGGACCGTGGATCGAGATGCATGCACATGAGCCACATGTGCCTTTTTATTTCACTCACTTGACATATTTTGAGGAGACGTTGGAGGATTTTGAGGGGATGACCCTCTTTCCTTAACATCTAGCCACACATGTGGAGTTGGTTGGAGCTATTCTAGGCATATTGTTACATATTTTTGGGTTGAACTCCTTGAGTAGGGTTTATTCTATGATTTTACCACATCTATTGTACTATTTTGAAGAGGGCATCCACCTTCGTGGACCATCTATTTTATTGAGATTTGTACATGTGGAATTAGTCCACCATAAAATATTTTTGGGATTGTACGTGTGGCATTAGTCCACCATAAAACATTTTTGGGATTGTACAGGTGGCATTAGTCCACCATAAAATATTGTTGTTGACTTATCCTCTCAAGTTAGTTGGAGGATATTAGCTTTTTGAGAATATATCTAGGCCGGTTAATTATGGATATATTGTTACTTTATTGATGGAGTTGTTGAGCTAGAACTCTACAAACAAGAAGCTCCTCCATTTTTAATAGGTTGTTGGAAGTGCTCTCAAGCTTTCGAATAAAATTGTTCTTATCTCTTGTTCAAGCTTTATGGAAATGGTTATCTCTCTTTGTTTAATGAGGCAAATTGTTCTTGGAGCATTATTGGAAGCTAGAATTGCATATTTGTGGATGCCAAAGTTAACTCAAAGGCCATAGAGGATAAAGCTTGCTACATCAGAAGAGGTTATGTGTGATAGACCCTACGCCTTAAATTTTTTGTTTCTTTTGTTTTAAAGAGGAAAACTTCATGCTTTTGACATCCGTAGAGTTATTGCATTTGTTAGAATTTTTAGGCAAGAGCTACCCGTGTGTTGTCTTGAAAGTGGATCTTTCATAGACACTTTACTCCTTCGAATCTATCATCTTTAGTTGCCAAATTAGCACTGTTGTTATTACACATATTTGGTTGTCAAAAACCCCTAATATTTTATAAGAATATCCCTCTAAAGAGGCTAACTTGACCCCATAAGCCCAAAAGGATTAAGGCACAAATTTTCCCTCCTAGCCAACCAAAAATACAAAAAAAAAACATTCTTTATTTTATGTTTTAAGCAATCTGAAATTACAGGAAAAAAACCCTTAAACAAATTGTAAATCGAATTCCTTTGAGCCTAAAATATATATCTTAAACTTGATTTCATAATTCTAAAAGAAAATATATTTCTAGTGTTAAAAATTACTTGATTTGTTGATTTTAGTCTTAATATATTGCTGATTTATAATCATGGAAAAGGTTAATTAAATCTGGTTTAGATTTAAAATTTAATTGTTGTTTCAAAACCCTATATCAGATATAAGACTAATCTCCCTTCCCTTTAAAATATATAATGTTTGAGCTTAGTTTACCTTAGGGATTCCCGCCTTAAATATAACCTTATCTGGCCTAAAGAGAGAAAGACACTATTACTGAGGTGACAATGGTAGTTTGTATAAGCTTCCCTTGGGGTTTCACAACTTGTGTTTAGGGGACTTTTACACCAAGTAAGAACGTCATAGGTAACATTTTGGCGTCATTGTTGGGGAGAAACTCCATTACCCTGTGTTTTGAATACTTTAGACTCATTCATTGATGATCATTGAATTAAAAAATAATCCATACTATATAAGCTCATCTGGTGACTCCACAAAGTGAGCCCATGCCCAAAAAGTATTCCACAAGAACCTCCTCCCAAGGCATAGTTCATCTAATCCTAGAACCAAAAAAATATTATAGAAGACCAATCAATAGAATACATAATTCAAACAACCTAGACCCAATGGTAGTAGAAGACATTAAATGTTTGTTTGAAAATAATCCATTAAACACCACCCAAGTCACTATGGCTGATGAAGAGGGTACATGTTGGTTGGACAAACTTTTCAAGCTGTTTAATTTTTCCAAGGTTGAAGGATATCCTAAAGATATGCTTAATAGGGTCATTGATAAATTTCCTACATTTCAAGTGAATAATGTTTTATACACCATGGATCATTAGAGGGCATTCATGGCATTGATCCAGAAGAATGCAATGAAGTACATGGATGTGTTGATGAAGTTGTTTGTGATTTCCTTAGAAGATGATGCCATGGATTGGTTCATAACCTTGCCAACGAATAATATTAGAACAAAAAATGAATTAGAACATGCATTCATGGAAAGATGGGGCGAAAAGAAGGATAATAGATATTTACTTGTTTCCCTTAGTAAAAAAATTTGGAATGAAAATGAAATTGTGGAGGAGTTTAATAAAATATTTAATAACACTATGTAGAAGATCCATGATAATATCAAACCTCCAGAGGAAGCCATACTCATATATTAACTTGATGCATTAGGTGGTGAGATTGAATTTCATTTAAGACCAAAAGGTCCCTAGAACCTCAGAGATGCTCATGATGCAACAATTAAGATTGAAAAGAATATGACTGTACCTAGTAAGTCTAATCAAGTAAGTTCCTATAGCACTCATACCACCAAAAATGAGTTGAAAACCAGGGCAGTGAATACTGTTGACCTAGCATGGACCCTATGGAAACCATAATCGAAGCTATAAAATGCATGGATGTCAATGTCGCCCAATATAACACAACAATACAAAACAAGTTCATGCAATTAGAAAGATAATCACAACAAAATAGGTATCCACCTAGGGGGAACGATTGATGGGATAGGATGAGACCTCCTTAGAACCCTAACTTCAATCAGAATCAGAGAGTTTCAATCCCTTTATACAACAATAATGTTGTGGATCATGAGACAATACCTTGGTGCAACCCTTGTGAAGAACCTAATGAGAAAGACACTTGTCTTTATGTAAAGGAGATTATCAAGTAGAAAAGGGAAGCTAACATAGAAGAGTCAACTCAGACCACCATGAACAACTATGTAGGTGAATATGTTGGAAATTTAGTTGTCATTGATGTCAACTCTAGAAGAAGTCTAGAAGCATTGATGTCAACCATAGAGGATGCATGTTAACCCCATAAAAATCCTCTATAAGTAATGGGTTTATTTGGAGAAGTCTCCAAAGTGGTCCCATTATGGCGTAGATTTAAGCATGGCCCTTATGGGAAGATGCTTTGAATAAGTATACAAGAAGCCTAGAGGTGTGGTCATGAGGCCCGAAGTTGAATAAGGAAAATGAGGTTGAAGAATACTTCAAGTGTATGCAAAAACCTCATAGATGGATATTCCTCATCATGTTGTTTCCAACAGTAGGTGGTATGCCACATGGTTCCTCACGATTGATGAGTTATTCCCTCTTGAAGTTGGAAGCCTCGAAGAATGGTTTAGAATCCCCTAAACAGTTACAAGTCTTAATTAAATGGTAATGTGGTTGTAACAAGAAAGTAAAGTTTGATCCTAGAATTAAGGAAAGAAGTTACTTTGTAAAAGTATAAATACACCACAAGAAGTCACTCATAAGTATATACACAAGTTCAATGATTATCTATCTTTCAAGTGATCTTTTGGTAAATATTTTTCGTAGCATTTATGAGGTAGCAAAGTTTTGGTGGCAAATTTTTGGTAGCGAAGTTTTGGTAGCGATGTTTTGGCCGCGAAGTTTTGTTAGCGAAGTTTTGGTAGTGAAGTTTTGGCCGCGATGTTTTGGTAGCCAAAAATTTTGGTAGCAAAGTTTTGGCTGCGAAGTTTTGGTAGCGAAGTTTTGGCTGCGAAGTTTTGGTAGTGAAGTTTGAGTAAAGGTATGTCTTGTATGTGTTAGTTTGAGGCTTGTTTCATGGATGATATGGCACATTCTTAAGGCATGTCTTAGAGTCCCTTTTGGTATATAGTTGTATATGGTTTCGGTCCATGTTTTGGTGATACTAATACATGCTTGAGACATATCATTTTTACTTAGTTTTTGGATGTTATGGTTCATTATTAGAGGCACATCTTTGTGATATTGGCATATATTTGAGGAATATACTTGGCATACGATATTGATGGTTATAATGCATACTTGAGGCACATTGTTGAGACATTGGCACATCTTGGATACTTGGTATATGGTATGGTATAGGTTTTTGTACATGGTTGATGTACATGGTATGGTACAGGTTGATGTACATGGTATGGTATAGGTTGTGGTACATGGTTGATGGTCGCTGTACATGGTTTGGTGATGGTTTTGGTATCCATGTGAGTGGATCTGGTTATGGATGGTTGTTGATAGTATATCAATGACAGAGACAGTGATGGTGGTAGTGATAGTGACAGGGACAATGATAAGTTGGATGATTGGTTGATCATCAGGAATGGGTTGATGTGACAGAGTGACAATGATTGGTTGATGCGATAGAGTGACAGTGATTGGTTGATGTGACAATGGAAATTATAGGTTGATGCGATAGTGGAAGTTACAGGTTGATGTGACAGTTGTAGTGATAGTGACATGTTTTTATATTGGTGACAATGGAAGTTACAAGTTGATCATTGGTAGTGACAATTTGAGTCTACACTTATATTTTAGGGCAGTAGGACGGGGCAAGGAAAGGTGGTTGTATTCTCCTTCCAGTTGGTGCTGAATAATTTAGGGAGTTGTAGCTTCCTTCAGGTTGGTGTCGAAGAATTTAGGGAGTTATAGCTTCCTTCAGGTTGGTGCATGTAAATCAAGGGGCCATAGCTTCCTTCCGGTTGGTGTCGGAGAACTCGTGGAGTTGGAGCTTCCTTTAGGTTGGTGCCTAAATCAAGGGGTCGTAGCCTCCTTCCAGTTGCAGCTAGATAATTTAGGGAGTTGTATCTTCCTTCAGGTTGGTGCCTGTAAATTAGGGGGTTGGTGCCTCCTTCTAGTTGGTGTTGGATAATTTCGATGCAGACCCCCTTCTCTCTTAAGGGCTACGCGACCTCCCGATCAAGGATCTTCAATTCCGAGTCGAATTGGCTCTTTGAGACCTTAATGGTCTCACTTACGAATTAACACAGGCCCTTTTTGTCGTCTGGTGCAGGTTCTATGGCACCCGTGACCTCTTTCTTCACGTTACTGAACTCACAGGTTTCAGGCGCAAGATCCTCTCCCGTTAGCCCCTTCCTGCATGTGACCTTGAGTTATGCCATTGCGTAAACACACGATTGCGGGCACGCCCAAGAGTGGTTTGGGCTCAACCCTCTTTTCTCCCCGCAATTTACCTCTACCTGCCACATACCCCTTTTCCGATATCATGGTTCTGATTGCGGCCTGCCCTTGAAATTTTAACGTCCGAGCACTTTTTGGCCTCGAAATCAAGCATGATCGTCGATCTCGCGATCTCGGGTGGATCCTCTCGATCAACGGTTCAGATCCATCTCCATTTCTTCCTTTCCTCTGGATCACACCTTCCTAGATCTCCGCGATCTATCAAAGCGTTCCCCCTCCAAACCGGTGATCGAGATCGATTTTTCCTTTTGGGCTTCAGGAGTTTCAATTCTCAAACCTTGTTTTCTCCACAATGCTTCCACCCGGAGCTCACAATCTATTGACACGTGTCTCTCGTAGATCAACGACTACAATTTCTTTGGGTCTTTGGACTTCAGAGAACTCAACTTCCAAGCCTTTTCTGAAATGATTTTATCTGAAGCTTGTGATCTATTAATGCGTGTCTCCTGTAGATCGACGGTTGTGACTGCTTCGGGTCTTTGGGCTTCGGAAAACTCAACCCTCAACTTTCACCTTCCTTTGAAGTGCACAGATTTCTGCTGTGTGTCCTCTAAATCAGACAATTGAGATTCATTTCGTATTTTTGGGGTTTGGAAATATCAATTCTCAAACTTCTCCTTTAATTCCTCCCAAAACTCACGATCTATCACCACATGTCGCTCTGAATCTGACGGTCAGGATTCACTTCGGATTTTTGGTTTCAGGAGTTTCAATTCTCAACCAAAATCCTTGAAGTGAGATTTTCCGAAGTCTCAGATCTGCTGACACATACTCCCCTTGATGACCAATGGTTAGGATTTACTTCGGCGATTTTACTTCCTCCTCGTCCACAATCTTCCGAAGTTGTGGATCTCGCGCCACCTATCCCTCTTGACGATGGACAGTTCCTAGTCACTTCAGGACTTCGGAACTTTGCCAGTCCGCTCTACTCTGTGCTTCAAGAAACTTAAATCTCATGCATCTTTCCCAGATCCAACGATGTAGAACGCTCTCTGCTCCCTCCTGGACATGTAGAACGCTCTCTGCTCCCTCCTGGACAGATCTTAGTCGATGATTCGGGAAACCTTCAAAATTCTTACTTTCTTTGAAGATCTTTCCTGCTATATCTCTTGATATTTCTTGCCTTCTTCTCCTTTGACTTCTTAAAGAGCCACTTCGACACTTAGTTGAATTTTGGATATGTGCACTCCTTGCAACAGATTCTTACGCAAGGTTTGGGTTCTTGTGGGAGACTGTGCACGCCTTGCAGCAGTCACTTTGCACTCCTTGCAAAGGGAAACTTTCGCGCTATCTCTTCTGATCTTCGAAATCGAAACAGATTCCGTCAATGCACTCCTTGTGGACTATGTGCACACCTTGCACAGACTCAATCGAAGAGATACAATTGAAACTTATGCAAACATCTCACAATTTCATATATTCGTAACAAAATTCATTCATTCATAAAAACAACAATAACAGGGAATTGCAAACAATAACAACACCATGCATTGGATCAATTTTCCTCTGTTATATCCATTCAAGAGTAAGTGGCTATAGTTATGATTAAAACAACAACTAAAAATTCATAAATTTCCTACTAACTCGTAGCAGCCTCATTTGGGCATACAAAACCTCTATTTATCTCAAAGGGTTCTTAGGGTTCCCCCCGGCTACTTGTCTACTCGAAAACAAAACCTAATTTCTACCTTAGTTTAGTTACATTCAAGACTAGGAGTGAAAAATCCCAGATCACTCGTGATCATTCAACTTCCAAGCGTTTGATCTTCTTCCATTTTTCAATCAGTTCCAAAAGATTCGCAGTAAACACCAGCGTTTAAGATTCTGAAATGATTCCAAGGTGTTGAGTTTTCCTACCACGTGTGCTCCCGCATCATACTCCGCTGGAAAAAAAATCATGGACTCCTATCCATGAGCTCCTGCACCAACTTTCCATGCTTCTAGATATCAAATTCATTTTCCCAACTGGCATCTTCTATTGGGTGTCCCTTCCACTTGACCAAATATTCAAAATAGGTCTTCCTCCTGGTCTTTTTTCCAATCCTCTGATCAATGATATTCTCCATCTATGGTTTTTCTTCTATAGGAATTTGTTTCTCCCATTGAATCTTCTCTTGATCTTTTGATCCCTCTGTGTCATCTTTCTTGTAAGGGTACAGGTCTGAAACATTAAAAATGGGTGATATGCCCACATCATCTGGCAGCTCAATCTCATAGGTGTTTGCATCAAACTTCCTTAAGATCTTACCCTATCTTCTTTATCTTTAACTTGTTATGTGTTCCCCTAGGGAACCTTTATTTCCTGATATGTGCCAGAACCTGATCTCCTACTTCAAATTGAAGTTCCCTGCGATGTTGATCAACTCTGCGCTTGTACTCTTGGCTAGAGCTCTGTAACTGTCCTCTGATCTGGCTATGGAGCTTCTACATTTCTGCAACAAAATCTTCTACTCCAATGCTTATGATCTCACTCTGTTCCAAGTCTCTCAACTTAGATACTCCCCTTGGTTGCATTCCATACAATATTTAGAATGGGCTCTTTCCAGTGCTCCTGTTTGGTGAGTCATTGTATGCAAATTCTGCTTGTGGCATAATCTGATCCCATTGATTATGATGCTCAGTGACCAGACTCCTCAATAAGTTTCCCAAACTTTTGTTTACCACCTCAGTCTGTCCATCTGTCTGAGGGTGATAAGTTGAGCTGAAGGAAAAATTTGTCCCCAACTTCTTCCACAATTTTCTCCAGAAATAACCAACAAATTTAGTGTCTCTGTCTGAGATAATTCTCTTGGGTAGTCCATGAAGTCTTGCAACCTCCTTGAAAAACAAATTTGCAACATGTGTTGCATCACTAGTCTTCTGGCATGGGATAAAGTGTGCCATCTTTGAAAATCTATCCATCACCACAAATATGGAATCACATCCTCTTTGTGTTCTTGGTAGTCCCAACACAAAATCCATGCTTATTTCATCCTAAGGCCTCTCTGGTATTGGCAATGGTTGATACAATCCAGTGTTTTGTCTTTTACCCTTTGCATGTTAGTAGATTCTACATATGTTCACAATTTTTATCACTTATGTTCTCATACCCAGCCAATAGTATGAACTGCTCAACTGTGCAAATAATTTATCATGGCCGAAATGTCCAGGCAATCCTCCACTATGATTTTCCTTCAAAAGGTTATCTCTCATTGAGAATTTTGGTATGCACAACTGATTTCCCTTGAACAACAATCCCTCTTGAATCATATACTTTGTCCACTGGCTCTTGTCTCTTAGCACAGGATTTTCACATGCTTCCTTGAAATATGGATCATCACAATACATATCCTTCAGATGTTCAAACCCCAAGGTCTTCACCTTAAACTCCTGCAGAATCAAACATCTCCTGCTTAATGCATCAACAACTTTGTTAGCATTCCCAACAATATGTTTTATGACAAAAGTAAAATTTTGCATAAAATCAATCCACTTTGCATGCCTTTGATTCAATTTTTCCTGTCTGGTTATGAATAGTAAAGCTTGTTTGTCTCTATACAAGACAAATTCCTGTGGAACAAGGTAGTGCCTCCATTTCTTCAGGGCTTGAATTATGGCATAAAACTCCTGAACATGTGTGGAGTATTTTCTCTTAGTCTCATTCAAATTCTCACTAAAATAGGTAACATGCCTATTATCCTGTCTCAAAACTGCTCCAATTGCAACTCCACTTGCATCACATCTCACTTGAAATGTCTTTCCAAAATTTGGTAAGAGCAGAATTGGTCCTTCTGTTATTTTCTCCTTCAGTAGATTGAAGCTCCTCTCAGCCTCTTTTCTCCATTTAAAAGACTTGTGCCTCTTCTTCATTGTATCCATCATTGGTGCACAAATCCCACTGAAATATCTGATGAACTTCCTATAGAAACTTGTTAATCCATGGAAGCTTCTTACCTCAAACATACTCCTTGGTGATGGCCATTCTTTGATTGCTTTCACCTTCTCTGGATCCATCTTCAGTTCACTTGAAGAGATCACAAAACCCAAGTAAATGAGTTATGTCTTCATAAAAAAGGACTTCTTCAGGTTTATCAACTTCTTCTTCTGCTATAGTCTCTGCATCACTAGTGGCAAGTGTCTCAAATTCTCCTCTTTAGTCCTTCTAAAGACCAGTTTATCATCCATATATACAACCATGAACTTGCCAATGAAATCTTTCAGTATTTCATTCATCAACCTCATAAACGTACTCGGGGCATTTGTTAAGCCAAATGTCATAACAAGCCACTCATACAAACCTTAATTTGACTTAAAGGTTGTCTTCCACTCATCACCTTCTCTCATTCTTATCTGGTGATATCCACTTTTCAAATCTATCTTAGAAAAGAAATTTGCTCCACTTAAACAGTCCATTAAATGATCCATTCTTGGAAAAGGGAATCTATACATGATGGTGATCTTGTTAATGGCTCTTGAGTCTATACACATTATCCATCCTCCATCCTTCTTTGGACTCAACACAGTTGGCACTACACATGGACTCAATCTCTCTCTGACCAAGCCCTTTCCTAACAATTCCTGGACTTGGTTCTTTACCTCCGCATTCTCTCGAGGTGTCAGTCTGTATGTTGCTTTGTTTGGCAGACTTGATCGTGGTATCAAATCAATATGATGGTTGATACTTCAAATGGGTGGAAATGAGTTAGGAAGCTCATCCACCACTATGTCAACAAAATTATCCAACAATTCTTGAACTTCTTTAGGTAAATCATCCATCACATTACTTGTAAGGATAACTCTGGGTTTCCTCACCACAACAAACTACATCTCCTGTTCTTTCTTGACTTCTTTTAGGAGTTCCTTCTCTCTCATGAGAAGTATGTTTATGATGGCTTCCTCTTTCACTTTCTTCTCTTCTATTGGCAACAACTTGTGTGTCCTACCATTCTTCTCCAATGTGTATGTACTTTTCCTCCCACCATGAATGACATTCCTATCAAACTGTCATGATCTTCCCAACAAGATATGACATACATCCATGGGAATTACATCACATAGAATTTCATCTCTATATCCTCCTATATTAAATTCAACAAGGCATTCTTTAGTAACCATTACATGGTGTCCTTTATGCAACAATGAGACTTTGTATGGCTTTGGATGTGTAGTTGTCTCCAACTCCAATTTCTCCACCATCTCTGTGGATAATAATTTATCAGTGCTCCCACTGTCAATTATCACCTTTCATACTCTGTCTTTAGTCTTGCAATGTGTCATGAATATATTGTTCCTCTGCATTGGCTTTTCAACTTCTGCCTTTAGTTTTAAGAGAAGCTTTCTCAACATCAGGGATGTTCCATCCTCTGATCCTTTTGCTTCAACATTCCTTCTATGTGCTTCTGAATGTGAGCTTCACCTCCTCCTTCTTTCTTTTTCTCAGGACATTCCCAAGACATGTGCCATGTCTTTCCATAAGCATAACACCTTACTTCTCCTCCTCTGCTTCTTCTTCCTCTTCCTCTAGAAGAACTTCTTCCACCACCCTATCTTCCTCAATAACTTCCTCCTCTTTCCGAGTGATTGTGTGGTTTCTCAGTCTCGTCTTTGGATTTATGTTCCTTGTCATGGGAAAATCCCTTGCCTTTGTTCGGGTCCGGGTTCCTACCTCTGCCTTGTTGGCTTTGTTTTCTGGTCAACTTCTTCTCTACCTTCAATGCAAACTGATAAGAATCCTCCATTGTCCTCACTAACATCATGCTGATCTCATCCTGGATTTCATACCTCAGGCCATTTATATACCTGGATTTTTTTTTTCATCTTTCTCTCTTTGTCCAATTCTGATGTTCAGCTTGTAGAAATCCTTTGTGTACTCTTTAACTGTCATACCCTTCTGTCTCAGGTTCTGCAACTTCCTGAATAGATTGATATGATAATATTTGGGCATGAATTTAGCCTTCAACTTGGCTACAATTCTGTTCCAATTCTTTATCTTTTGTTTTCCCTTGCTTCTCCTCTCATCTTGTAGTTCATCCCACCACAATTTTGTATGTACTTTTAGCCTGGTGATAGTATGTCTCACCCTTTTCTCTTCATCGACATCTTCATAGTTGAAATATTTTTCCATGGATCTTATCCAATCCAGTAGCTCTTCAACATCCAAATTGGCTTCATACATTGGAACCTATATCTCGGCTCTAGCTCCCAATATAACAACTGCTCTCAGCAAGCATTCTTTGGCAACATTTTCCCTTGCATCTTCTTTGACTTCTACTTATTCACTCTCTGCATCGTTGATGTCTCCAACATCAGGTGCCCTCCTCTGCGCTGCCTCCATCACCTCTAATCTTGCACGAAGCTCTCGCATTTCTGTTTCTACATCACGATTGGCTAAAGGTGGCTCCACTCATCTCCTCAATGGCATTGTGTTGACTGTCTCTGACACAGAGTACACCTTCGATATACTTTGTCTCCTCTCCTTTGCATGTTTTCTACAAGCAAAACTTCAGCTCTGATACCACTTGATGCATACCCCTTTCTCTCCTAAGGGATCCACGACCTCTTGGTCAAGGATCTTCATTTCCGAGCCGAATTGGTTCTCTGAGACCTTAATGGTCTCAATTACGAATTAACACAGGCCCTTTTTGTCCTCTGGTGTAGGTTCTATGGCACCCATGACCTCTTTATTCATGTTGTTGAACTCACAGGTTTCAGGCACAAGCTCCTCTCTCATTATCCCCTTCCCGCATGTGACCTCGGGCTATCTCCTTGTGTAAACGCATGATTGCGGGTGCACCCAAGAGTGTTTTGGGATCAACCCACTTTTCTCCCTGCAATTTACTTCCAGCTGCCACATACCCCTTTGTAGATACTGTGGTTCTGATTGCATCCTCTCTCAAAATTTTAACATCCAAGCACTTTCTGGCCCCGTAATCAAGCATGACCGTCGATATCGCGATCTCAGGTTGATCCGGATTATTTTCGGCACGAAATGAGAGTGGAGATATAATAAAGAAATGCACAAAGATATCGTGTATATCCAGTAACATAACATAAATATATCATAGATGCAACCATAAACCCAGAGATACAGTAATACACGATTTCTATTAATGAAAGAAATGTACAGAGACTGTTAAAATACAGAGTGAAAGACTTGCTAGAATGGTGGCAACTTATCTCTGAGAAGAGATGTGGCGGTTACTCGCATTCGCAAGAAGATGATTACAATGAGGCTCGGAAGGCCTTTTTACAATAGACGGGAATGCCAAAAGTCCTAGACATCCAAAAACCTAACCCTAGGAGATGAAGCGCCAAAAGTCATGTGGGCCCCGTTTGGGTAAG
>SNQJ01S0008279.1:425988-470462 GCA_010110895.2 Picea sitchensis
AAGGCTTTGACTGAGAATCAAACAGGAAAAAGATTAAAGGTAGTAAGGTCTGATAGAGGAGGAGAGTTCAGTTCAAAGAACTTCAAAGCATTATGTGATAAGCATGGAATCAAAAGAGAGTACACAATTCCAAGGACTCCACAACAAAATGGAGTTGTTGAGAGACAGAATAGGTCAGTACAGCAAATGGCAAGATCAATGATGAATGAAAGGAACATACCTCAGACCTATTGGGTGGAAGCAATACATACAGCTGTTCATATTCTTAACAAAGATCATCTCAGACCACACAGTGACAAGACCCCTTATGAACTTTGGTTTGGTAGACCTGCTTCGATCAAGCATTTTAAAGTTTTCGGGAGTACATGTTATATCAAGAACAATGATGAAAATATTGGCAAATATGATGACAGGGATGATGAAGGTATCTTCTTGGTTTATGCTACAAATATTAAAGGATACAGATGCTACAATAAAAGACTGCACAAACTAGTTGATTGTATAGATATAAAAGTTGATGAAGAAATCCCAATCAGAAATGTAAGCAGTGTTGAACTAAGAACATAAGATATAGTTCAAGATGAAGATGAACAGGTCCAAGGATCAGAAAGAGAAGAGTCTGTATCAGATGAAGATACGAATATCCAAACTGACATAAACAAGCAGAAAGAAGCAAAATCACCTCACAGAATTATTAGAAAGAATCATCCTGAAAATCAGATAATTGGGGATATAAATTAAGGAGTTCAGACAAGGAGGAAATTGATTAAAGACTCAGAACAATCTCATGTTGCTTTTTTATCTATGACTGAACCTAAAATTTTTGAGTAAGCTATCCAGGAAGATAATTGGATTAGAGAAATGAATGAAGAGCTTGATCAGATTGAGAAGAACAATACTTGGGAGTTGGTCCCTAGACCTGAAGATGAGAATGTAATAGGTTCCAAATGGGTCTTCAAGAATAAAATGAATGAAGAAGGACAAGTTGTTAGAAATAAAGCCAGATTGGTCTGTAAAGGATATGCACAAGTTGAAGGTCAGTACTTTGATGAAACGTTTGCACCAGTGGAAAGATTGGAATCTATCAGAATGTTTCTTGCTTATTATTGTCATAAGAATTTCAAAGTTTATCAGATGGATGTTAAGTCAGCGTTTCTTAATGGAGATCTAGAGGAATAAGTATATATGGAGCAACCTGAAGGATTCTCGTTGACAGACAATCCTAATTATGTTTGTAAGCTGAAGAAGGCCTTATATGGAATAAAACAAGCACCACGAGCTTGGTATTATAGACTAGACAAATTTCTACAAGAAAAAGGGTTCAAGAAAGGTACTGTTGACAGTAACCTTTACATTAAGTCTGAAGGTGATAATTTACTAGTTGTTCTGATTTATGTAGATGATATTATTTTTGGCTATACTAATGCATCATCTGTCCAGTGGTTTGCTAATTCTATGGAAACAGAATTTGAAATGTCCATGATAGGACAACTGTCATATTTTCTTGGCTTACAAGTAAAACAAAGCTCTGCAGGAATTTTTATTTCTCAAGAAAAATATTTGAAAGAGATATTGAAGAAATTTCAGGTGGAAGATTCCTCTACAGTCAGCACACCTATGGTGGTTGGTTGCAAGCTGAGCAAAGATGATATCTCACCCGATGTTGATCAAAGGACATATCGCTCAATGATAGGCAATATTTTGTACATCACAACATCCCGTCCTGATATAATGCAAGCTGTTGGAATGGTAGGACGTTTTCAGTCTGCTCCTAAACAAATTCATTTGGTAGCTGTAAAAAGGATATTTAAATATTTAAAGGGAACAATGACTTATGGTCTGTGGTATCGTAGAAATTAGAATTTCCAGTTAACTGCTTATTCAGATGCAGACTGGGCAAACTGTGTTGATGAGAGAAAAAGCACCAGTGGAGGAGCATTCTTTCTGGGTGACTCATTAGTTGCATGGCTTAGTAAAAATCAAGGATCCATTTCATTATCCACTACAGAGGCAGAATACATTGCTGCTGCTATTTGCTGCACACAAATTTTATGGATGATACAAACTCTTGCAGATCTGAAGGTAAATTACACTGATCCCATTCCAATTCATTTTGATAACAACAGTGCCATTAGTGTCTCCAAGAATCATGTTCTTCATTCCAAGACTAAGAATATTCTAATCAAGTACCATTTTCTCAGAGAACAAGTTACAAACAGAATTGTCCAACTGAATTATATACCTTCTACAGAAAAGATTGTTGATATCTTTACTAAACCGTTAGCATCGACCCCTTTTGGATATCTTCGTCAAAAGTTGGGGGTTATAATCTCTTGTGCCTAATCTGTTCACCTGGTCAGGGGGAGTACTTATTGAATATCTGGTGTATTTCCAAGATGCTTATAGTTGACAGGGAGAGCAGGTTTTTATAATAGATCAGGGGAAGAATGGTTCTTCTTTGACATTGATGTCAAAGGGGGAGAAAAGAGCAGGAGAGAAGATCTTAATACATGTGGGTGCTTGTTTTTCCATCAATGCCAAAGGGGGAGATTGTTGGAAAATATTTAACAGACAGTTATCAGACAACGAATGCTTGTCATTGATGGCAACAGTGAAGATGACATGAGAACAACAAGTTTTTAATCGACAGGCAAATAGAAGATAAGTTCAGAGAGGTGAATGATCGAAAGCAGTGAATGATCGAAGGCAGCAAATGATCGAAGGCAGCGAATGAGCGAAAGTTTGAGAAGAATCTCTTGAGAAGAAGAAACTTTGATCGTTGAAGAGGGAGACGGATATCAACCGTCAGATCCGAGCGCAGGGTCCGACCACCGTTGGATCGAGGAGAACCTGCACGGTCTTTAAAGTGCAAGGAGAAGAGGGCGTAATCACAATATGAAAAATCGCGATGAAATCTGAGCCATCAGATCAAGATTTGATCTGGATCGTTGATCCCAGTCCTTGTCAGAGTTTCGGGGATCGAGAGTTGGACATGTCAAAACTTATTGACATCGGGAACCTCGAAATCGCGATGTGTGAAATCCTGACTGAACCTGAACCGTCAAATCAAGATGTGATCAAGACCATCGACCCAACTCACGACAACAGACCATGTCAGCTAGGGACACATGGCACAATCAAGTAATGACAAGTGTAATACTGATTCAACATTTTAGGCACATGTAAGTCATGAATCAGAGTGACACGTGGCAGTATTCAACACGTGTCAATTCATGTGTGACGTCAGCAGATGGACACCATATCAGAGTTTCATGGATCGCGACATCAAGAGGAATAGAAAACCGAATCGCGATATGAAGAGACAACAAGAATGCCGAAATCGCAATATGAGAATTCGTGATCTAATCGCAGCCGTTAAGTTAAGAAGTGATATGGACCGTTGATTTTATTCATGGAGTATCGGGGATCGGGACTTTGAAGTGACGAAAACACTTGACAACAAGAGTGCCAAAATCGCGATATGCGATATCGCGATTCAATCGCAGCCATTGAATCGAGAATGAATCTAGACCGTTGATTATAGCTTGTGTCGGAGTTTCACGAATCGCGATACAAGAAGAAAAGAAACAAATGCAACAAGAATCTCGATTTCGCGATATGCGATATCGCGATCCAATCGTAGCCGCTTGAAATAAGTTCATATCTGGACCGTTGGTTCAACTCCGTGTCGGAGTTTCACGAATCGCAATATGGAGAGACAAAAGAAACAAAGCAACTTGTATTACGAATTTGCGATATGCGAAATCGCGAAAGCACCTTATGCATAAGGATGTGGTCATAGCACTTGGTCACTGGAAGAGAAGGAGTCAGTCTAGATAAGCTCCATTTCAGAGTTTCGGAGATCGCGACATGAAGAGTCGAGACACTTGGGCACAGGAATGTCGAAATGCCGAAACCTGACTTAAAAAGGCAAGAATAATGAAATCACTTTGCACTCCTTGCAAAGGGAAAGTTTCGCGCTATCTCTTCTGAGCTTCGGAATCGAAACAAATCCCGTCAACGCACTCCTTGTGGACTGTGTGCACACCTTGCATAGACTCAGTCGAAGAGATACAATTGAAACTTATGCAAACATTTCACAATTTCATATATTCGTAATGAAATTCATTCATTCATAAAAACAACAATAATAGGGAATTGCAAACAATAACAACACCATGCATTGGATCAATTTTCCTCTGTTATATCCATTCAAAAGTAAATGGCTACAGTTATGGTCAAAACAACAACTAAAAATTCAGAAATTTCCTACTAACTCACAGCAGCCTCATTTGGGCGTAAAAAACCTCTATTCATCTTAGAGGGTTCTTAGGGTTCCCCCCCCGACTACTCGTCTACTCGAAAAAAAAACTAACTGCTACCTTAGTTCATTTACATTCAATACGAGTGAAAACTCCCAGATCACTCGTGATCATTTAGCTTACAAGCGTTTGATCTTCTTCCATTTTTCAATTAGCTCCAAAAGATTCACAGTAAACACCAGCGTTTAAGATTTCGAAATGATTCCAAGGCGTTGAGTTGTCCTGCCACGTGTGCTTGTTGACGATGCTCCTGCATCAAATTTGGAAGTTGGTGCTTCCTATGAATGTATTCTTGACATATATAAGAAATCATTCCATGGTTTTCTCCCATTTGGGTTTCCACATAAATTCTAGTGTCTTGTGTATCTAATGTGATATTGTTGAATAGTACTGCTTATCGTTATATGCTCATGATATATTGAATGCAATAATAAATGATATACTGCTAATAAATTTGAAGATTATATATTGCGATTGAAAGTGGTAAAAATTGCTTATATTGATTCACCCCCCCCCAGTATTCCAACAATTGGTATCAGAGCAGGTCCTTCAAGAAATAGTCTAACCATTGGAAGGTAGATCATGGATAGCAACAATGCATATAAGAATGGAATACCATAGTTTGATGGTCAGAATGGTCAAAACTATGAGATGTGGAACATCAGGATGAAAACATTCTTACATGAACATGGGTTTGATGTTTGGAAATTAGTTGTTACAGGATACACCACTTCAAATAAACCTTCGAAGACTGCAACCAAGAAAGAATTAAGAAGAAACAAAAAAATTAGCTATGGATTTCATCTTGGAAGGATTATCTGATATGATAAAAAACAAAGTGGGAAAATTTTCATCAACCAAAGAACTATGGGATAAACTACATAATCTCTATTCCAAGGGATCTCATAATGTCATAGAGCTATAGCATATTAAAAAGGATACAAGGACATAACAAGAAGAAAGATACTCGGCATGCCAAATAGATTCATAAGAAGAATATTGTGAAGAAGGAATAGTAAATCTTAAAGCAAAATTTATCAGTGCCTTAGACGATCTGATGAATGAAAGAAAGAAGAATAAGTCACTCAAGGAATAATTGATCGAGCTAAAGAACGGGTCTCAAAATCCCAACTTTGAAGAAGTCCAACAGATGATTACAAACTGAAAATTTCAAATAGAAGAAGCCAAAAGGATTGAAGAAGCATGCAAAATTCAGTTGGAAGAAAAAAAAAATTTGGAAGCCGAAATAATAGCACAAAGAAAGGAAGCAAAGAAGAGAAAATATTTTTGAATATCCATCTCAAGGAAATATATGAGGACTTAATAAGCTTGAAGGATAATTCAGTCAACAAGAGAGAAGACTTGAAGAATAAATTGTCTCCTTGAAGACCCAACTTGAAGAATCAAAGAGAAAGGAAGAAGTCATGAAGATCCAGGTGATAAAGAAAGAAGAATATTGTGAGAAGCTTGAAGAAGAAGTTTTTACCTTAAGAATCAAAATTGTCAAGCTCAACAAAAACACTGAAGAAAGAGAAAGCTCCAAATCATCAATAAAGAAAGTTGAAGAGAAAAATATCAGGTTACTAGAAAGGAAGAATGAAGAGAAGGCTAAGAGTTATGCAGAAGTCATCAAAGACTCTATCAAGAAGGAAGAATGCAAGCCCTCAAAGGAGAACATTCTAGAAATGAAGAAGACGCAAGAATAAGATTACAAAAGAGACAGATATCAAAGAAGACCCTTCGCTTTCAAGTATCAAAGAAGATTTAATCATTATCAAGGAAACAACAGAAGAGAAGATCATGATCAGCCAAGGCATGAATTCATAAGGACTACATCACAAAGAGGATCATCTACTTCCAAGTATCAAAGTTTCTTTTATAGTTTTACTTGTACTAACTTTGGAAATAAAGTTGTAGATTGTAGCGCTTATGGAAGAAATGTTCAAGAAAGAAATGCTTATGTGGCTCCACATAATATTGAATGTTACAAATTCCACAACTATGAACACATAGCTCGTGATTGTAGAAGCATGATGGATACCTCCATGAAAGAAAACATCAATGTCAGATATAAGAAGGTTTGGAGAAGAAAATAAAGACAAAAAGAGAAGGTAAATGAAGATCAAGTCCCGGAGATCACAGGATTTGCAGTAGTATGAGAAAGATAAGAAGAGAAAGTGAATAAAGAACAAGTCCAAGAGATCATAGGATTTGCAGTAGTGCGAGAAATATAAGAAGAGTAGGTGAATAAAGAATGTGTCTAAGAGATCATAGGATTTACAGTTGTGTAGGATCATGATGAATCTACATACGAAGAGGAAGATTACTTTGCATCAGAGCAGGTATTTTCTTGAGCCATCCGGCTTGGAGACTCCTAATAAATATGAATATTGAACAGGGAGAGTCTAAGAATAAAATATATAGATCAAAGAACTATCTTTTGAGAAATTTGAAGTGTTTGGAGATTTTTGGGAAAGAATTTTCGGAATGGTTTGATGACAGAAGTGTAGAAGGTCTTGTAACAAATTGTTTTTGGAGCACATACCCATACAAGTATCAGCTGGAAGTTACACAGGAAGAGGTTCATGATTGTATTCCACGCATGCATTTAAATAGGGACATATTCAATACAGATTGTTGCAGACATGTAGAGTTTGATTTGCAAAATTGAGAAGACGGCTTGAGAAGTTGGAATATGTTGTAATCAACATATGGGTCAACATTGTATGTAGTTGAGTAGTAGAGTCATGGAAAACTTATGACATATGGACATAGATGGATTCATGAGATATTTAGTAGAGAGTACATAATACATTAATCAAACAAGATATATGATAGTGGATGAAATCATATTAACAATTGGAATCAGTGGAATTAGTGGACAAGTGGAATCAGGAAGGAAAGCAGTGAAAGGCACAACAAGATAGGGAAAGAGAAATTGTCACCAAAAGCTATATCTTCAGAAGGAAATTGTTGAACAACATGGTCATTAATGTGAACTTGACAAGCCATGAAGCTTTGAAGTCAAGTAACTTTGCTTTTTATATATGTCAGTGAATTACAAGAGGAAGCACCAATGGACAAAGAGCATCGAAAGAGAGGAAATGAAGTATGTATAGAAATCCCACATTGATCTACATGACATCTTATAGAGAATTCAAGGGAGAGAAACTATCAAAGAAAGATATTAGGAAAGAAAGATCAGAAGCATGAAGATAGGGGGAGCACATGAAGAAAAGAGATATTGTTCATAGAAGGTATATCGTTAGGGGGAGTTACCCTTTTATTAAAGGGGAGAAAGAGAAGGATCAGAAGAGAAAGAAAAGAAGCATGAAGACAGGGGGAGCAGCCCCAAAGAGAGATACCCTTTTCCATTAATGTCAAAGGGAGAGAGAAAAACATGAGGAGAGAAACATTGGTGAGGAACGATGGTCATAGGGGGAGCATGAGTGTTGGAGTATGAGTGTTTCCATCAATGCCAAAGGGGGGTATTGTTGGAAAGCTAGTTGTCATTGATGTCAACTCTAGAAGAAGTCTAGAAGCATTGATGTCAACCATAGAGGATACATGTTAACCCCAAAAGAAGCCTCTATAAGTAATGGGTGTATTTGGAGAAGTCTCTAAAGTGGTACCCTTATGGAATAGCTTTAATCATGGCCCTCACTGGAAGACAATTTGAAGAAGTATACAACAAGCCTAGAGGTGTGGTCATGAGGCCCAAAGTTGAATAAGGAAAATGAGGTTGAAGAATACTTCAAGTGTATGCAAAACCATCATAGATGGATAGTCCTCATCATGTTGTTTCCAACGGTAGGTGGTACACCACGTGGTTCCTCATGGTTGAGGAGTTATTCCCTCTTGAAGTTGGAATCCCCAAAGAATGGTTAAGAAGCCCCCAAACAATTACAAGTCTTAATTAAAGGGTAAAGTGGTTGCAACAAGAAATTAAAGTTTGATCCTAGAATTAAGGAAAGAAGTTACTTTGTAAAAGTATAAATACACCACAAGAAGTCACTCATAAGGATATACACAAGTTCAATGATTATCTATCTTTCAAGTGATATTTTAGTAAAAAAAATTGTGTCATTTTTGAGGTAGCAAAGTTTTGGCCCCGAAGTTTTGCTAGTGAAGTTTTGGCCGTGAAGGTTTGGTAGCCAAAAATTTTGGTAGTGATATTTTGGCCATGAAGTTTTGGTAGAAAAGTTTGAGTAAAGGTATGTCTTTTATGTGTTAGTTTGAGGCTTGTTTCATGGATGATATGGCACATTCTTAAGGCATGTCTTGGAGGCCCTTTTGGTATATGGTTGTATATGGTTGAGGTCCATGTTTTGGTGATATTGATACATGCTTGAGACATATCGTTGGTACTTAGTTTATGGATGTTATGGTTCATTATTAGAGGCACATATTTGTGATATTGGCATATATTTGAGGTATATACTTGGCATATGATCTTGATGGTTATAGTGCATACTTGAGGCACATTATTGAGACATTGGAACATATTGGATACTTGGCATATGGTATGGTACAGGTTCTGGACATGGTTGATGTACATGGTATGGTACAAGTTGTGGTACATGGTTGATGTACATGGTATCATACGAGTTGTGGTACATGGTTGATGGTTGACTTACATGGTTTGGTGATGGTTTTGGTATCCATGTGAGTGGATATGGTTATAGTTGGTTGTTGATGGTATATCAGTGAAAGAGACAGAAACAAAAACAGTGACGGTGATAGTGACAGTGACAGGTTGGATGATTGGTTGATCATCAGGCACAGGTTGATGTGACAGAGTGATAGTGATTGGTTGATGTGATAGAATGATAGTGATTGGTTGATGTGATAGTGGAAGTTACAGGTTTCATGTGACAGTGGTAGTTACAATTTGATGTGACAATGACAGTGACAGGTTGTTGTATTGGTGACAATGGCAGTTACAGGTTGATCAGTGGTGGTGACAGTTTGAGTCTACACTTATATTTCAGGGTGGCGATATGGGGCAAGGAAAGGGGTTGTATCCCCCTTCCAGTTGGTGCCGAATAATTCAGGTATTTTTAGCTTCCTTCAGGTTGGTGCCTGCAAATCATGGGGTTGTAGCCTCCTTTTAGTTGGTGCCAGAGAACTTAGGTAGTTGGAGCTTCCTTAAGCTTGGTTCCTGTAAATAAGGGGGTCATAGCCTCCTTCCAGTTGTAGCTAGAGAATTCATGGAGTTGTATCTTCCTTCAGGTCGGTGCTTGTAAATCAGGGGGTCAGTGCCTCCTTCCAGTTGGTGCTGGAGAATTTGGAATTTTGTGCTTCCTATGAATGTATTCTTGATATATATAAGAAAGCATTGTGTCGTTTTATCCCATTTGGGTTTCCACGTAAATTCAGGTGTATTGTGTATCTGATGTGATATTGTTGAATAGTATTGCTTATTTTTATATGCTCGTGATATATTGAATGCAATCATAAATGATATATT
The DNA here is from genome assembly GCA_010110895.2 of Picea sitchensis. NCBI lineage: Eukaryota > Viridiplantae > Streptophyta > Pinopsida > Pinales > Pinaceae > Picea > Picea sitchensis. The sequence continues at coordinate 435,781 of SNQJ01S0008279.1, forward strand.
GTTGATAAAGTTGAAGATTATATATTGTGATTGAAAGTGTTAAAAAGTTCTCATATTGATCCCCTCTCGGTTTTCCAACAGAAGAGATAGATACCATAAATTCAGTTTTCCAACAGAAGAGATAGATACCATAAATAATATCATAGCTAAAGTGTACAATGTATTTGAAGAGTAGAGAAAAAAAATTAAGGGAGAGAGTGTTGATGCATCTATGATTGCTAGAAAATTTGCTTTGAATCCTTCCCAAGAAGAGATAAGGAGAATGATACAAGAAACGGGGGTGATCACATATCATAGAAGAAATAAGGAAACCCAATAGGGAACCAATGGTCCACACTAGGAATCCCAAAGTGTTCCCAAAGATAATCAACCAACATGGCCAAATGGAACCACCAGTTAGTTCTCAACAATGTACATGTAGTGGTATGAATGTTGATCTAATATAGTACTTGACAAAGGCTCAAGTGTCAGTTCCATTGGTTGAAATTTTGAAAATCTTAACACAAAAGAAAAAGGTTAAGGAATTTTCGGGATTTGACGAAGTTAATGAAGCTCCTATTGAGGATGCTCCTATAGTGCTACAAACAATGGATCAAGGGAGGAAGAATGGAAGTTACAACCCCTTTTACATATTATTGTCAATTAACGACTTGTTGCTACACAATTGTATGCTAGATTCAAGGGCATCAACTAATGTCATGCCATTGAAAGTGATGAAGCAATTGGGCCTACAACTTCTAGGCCATATAGGAATGTGTATTCCATGGATTCTAGAGAGGTTAAAGTTTTTGGCCTCATTAAATATTTATATGTCAAGTTGGTTGTGTATTTGAATATTTCAGTTCTAATTTATTTTGTCATCATTGATGTTCTAGATTCTCGGGGAATGTTGTTGTAGAGAAAGTGGGCTTCTAGTTTGGGTGGTTGTTTACAAATGGATCTGTCTTATGAAACCATTCCAATTTGTGAAGGTACTTAACTTACTTTGGATTGGGAATAGTCCATAAGGCTCCATGTAGAAGATCCAAATGAGCCCATGAATGAGTTTATTTGCATGGTAGATGATTATATGGGAAACTATGTGGCCCTTTCACATTCATTGGCCTCAGAGATCAAATAGGAGAAGGCAAAAAGGCCTAGTGATGAAATTAGGAAAATGCACTTTAACGGGGCACACTCTCATACATTTGTTGGTGTAGGAATCATATTCATTTATCCCCAAAGTGATAAAATGAATTTGTATTACATATTAGAGTTTGAGGCCACAAACAATGTTGTTGAGTATGAATATTTGCTTCTAGGACTCAATCTAGACACAAAAATGGGAACAAAAATGTTGCAAGTTATTGGGGACTTTGATATCATAGTTTTAAGTGAAGAATTAGTATGCAAAAAAGAATGAAAGGTTGAGGAAATATAGACAAACAATGTGGCGTATCATAGAATCATTTGATACCTTTTTTATTGAGGTTCTCCCAAGGGAGAATAATTCCCAAGCAAATGCTCTAGTTGTAGTTGTGACCACTACCCAATCATGTGAGATCCTTACTTCGGGGGAAGCTAACATGGACATCATATATCGACCCTCTGTCCTAGATAACTTTGAGCATTGATAAGTGTTTTTGAAGATTATTTGTATCTAATAAGTTTCATGAATAATATGACATAATTTATGAATTATAAAGTGGATTGGTGGAGCTAAGATGAAACAAATGGTGAATCTGAAGTGATCAAATTGCATGAGGGAAACAAGTTTCCAAATAGATTAGTTCTGATAGAAATATTTTTGACACACATGACATGTATAAACAAAAGAAATAGGCCAACAAGCCTGAGGAGTATATAGAGGTCAATATTGGCTTGGAAGCTAGTTCCAAATTGATAAATATTGGAAAGGGTACTTTGACAGAAGAAATAAAATAGATACATGAGATAATAAAAGAATTTTGGGATGTATTTTCATGGTCATATGATGACCTGAAGGCATACAAAGGATATATTATTCAACACAACCTCCCTTTGAAGGAAGACGTGAAACCATTCAGGAAGAATTTAAGAAGGATCAACTCAAAACTCCTTCCTCTTATCAAAATGGAGTTGGAAAAGATGTTAGTTGCTAAGATCATTTCTCCTACCCGACATTCATCATGAGATTCCAAATTAGTAGTGGTGAGAAAGAAAACTGGTGAGATCAGACTATGTGTGGATTTACGAAATCTCAACAATTTAACCCTCAAAGACAACTATCCTTTACCAAACATGTAAAGTTTGTTGTAGAGAGTTACAGGATCAGGCATGTTGTCCATGTTGGACGGGTTTTTTGGATATAATAAGGGCCTAGTTAAAGAAGGGGATAGACATAAGATGACATTCACCACTCCATAAGGAACTTATGAATATATTATAATGTTATTTGGATTTATGAATGCAAGCTATACCTTCTAGAGGGCCATGGAATTTGTGTTTAGAGACCTGATGGGGAAAATCATAGAAATATACTAGGATGATCTAACTATGTTTTCCAATGAGAGAAGGGATCATGTGCGACATTTGAGGAAAGAGTTCGATAGGTGTAGGAAGTAGGGCATATCCTTGAATTTAAAAAATTATATTTTTGGATGAAATGAAGGTAAGCTTCATGGACACGTTGATTCAAAAGGAGTCAAAATAGATACATATAGGATAGAGACGGCTCAACAAATTTCCTTTCTTGGGAGCAAGAAGGTGATGGCATATTTTTTTGCAAAGATAAATTTTATGAAAAGATTCATCCCAAAATTTGTCGAGATTACCAAGCCTATATCTAACTTGCTTAAGAAAGATCAAGAATTTAAGTGGGATGATGATAACAGGGAATCCCTTAAGATGATGAAGAATGATAGAGCTATGACACCAATCTTGGTGAGTCCCGACTACTTGAGGAAATTTCGGGTTTTTTTCTTTCACCTCGAAAGAAATGATAGCAAGTGCCTTGTTGCAAAAGAATGATCAAAATATCAAAACAAATTATAACATTCATGAGAAAATCACTCAAGGAATCGGAATTGAAGTACACCACAATGGAAAATCAAGCTTATCTTCTTGTGTATTCTTTAAATTACTTCAAGCCTTATGTGGGATATTCAAGGATTATTGCATATGTTCATCATATTGCAGTTAAGGACATATTGACACAACAAGATTGTTTGGGTATCGATGTGAAATGGGTATATGGGTTTTAGGAGTATGATATGGAGATCATGCCTACAAAGTTGGTAAAGGTACAAAGATTTTCTAAGATGCTCACTGAGGGGAAAGAGACAGAATTTGATATGTATAAAGAAGATACCTATGCCAGGGTAGCTATAATTTTGGATGAGTTGGAGTGACATGAGTGGTGTGTGAACATCATTTATTACATGAAAATTTTAACATGTCTGAACCATCTTGTTGACTATAAGAGAAGGGCCATGAGGTTAAAAGCATCGAAATATTGTATTATCAAAATAATCCAAATGGAATAATTTTGAGATGTGTTGATAGTGTGGAGGCCCAAAATCTAATGGAAAAATTGCACACATTATTCTCTGGTGGACATCATGCTACCCAAACCACTATGCATATTTTTTTAAGGGTAGGATATTATTGGCCAAATATATTTGTAGGTTCCCACAAGTTTGTTATAGATTTCCATCAATACCAACTATTTGTAGGGAAAAAACACCTCACAACTTCACCCTTGCAACCATTTGTAGTGGAGGCACCCTTCCATCAATGGGTTCTAGACTTCATTGGGGAATTCAAGGAGAAATTATGCATGGATTAAAATGGATCCTCACATGCACTAATTATTTTACCAGGTGGATTGACACCATACCCACGAAAAGAGCAATAGATAGTGTGTTCAAGGAGTTCCTGGAGGAAGTTATTATCACGAGGTTTGGTGTACCATCCAAGATCACAACCGACAATGCCCAGGACTTCATTTCAACATAATTATCTTCATTCTATCATTATTATTATGGTGTTGTATTGTATCATTTATCTAGCTATTATCCATAAGGAAATGGCTTGGTAGAGTCAAGAAACAAAAATATGATGGCCATTATAAAAAGGATCGTTGGAGACAACAAAAGAAGTCGGGACAACAAGATTACATATGTATTATGGGCATAAAGAATAACAAATAAACAATCTATAGGAAGAAGCCATTTGAATTGGTTTATAGAATGAGTGTCGCATTTCTAATCCATTTACAGATCCCAATATACCATATGTTGCAACATTCCAACAGTGATAAGGAGGAAGTTCAAGCAAGGGTGAATCAACTCGTTGATTTGGATGGAAATTCACAAAAAACAATTAATCACCTTGTTTAGAACCAAGGAAACATTTGATAAAACGGATTTCCAGAGAGAGTTTCAGAAGGGATATTTAGTCTTTATGTGGGATAATAAGATGAAAAATCCATAATAGTTTCAAAAAATTTGATCATTCTCGCTTGGGACCTATTGAATTTAGGATGCAATAGACACAATTGTTTTCTATATTAGTCACTCAGATGGAGAAATGTTTCCACTTTATATGAATGGGTAGGCTATGAAGTATGATTAATTTAGTGGCAATTAGTGCCACATTAGTCTACCTCATCAAATTAAACAAATTCTTAAAAACCTTATACAATTGACAAAGTTTAAGTATGGGAGGGGTGTCATAGGAGTCCTATTGGGTACACCAAGGCCCTTAAGTAGGGGATTCTCCCAAGGATGACCTTTCAAGGTTATGTAGTGAATGATGAGGTGGAAGGGGTTTAGAATTCATAGGTTGATGAATTTCATGACATACAAGGGGTCATATTATCTCATTCATGGGTGCCTTTGTAGAGGGTGTGTGGTATCTTCGTTTGCGATGAACTTTTTCCAAGCCCATATTCTTTCCATTCTTTATTTATTTCATGTTTTAAGGAATGAGTTGAAGGCCATTGTCCTAGCGTGGTGTCCAGATAATGACAGTGTCACTCACAAATACCTTGCGGAAATGAAAAGGTTGGCTCGTGATGAGACCCCCTTTATCTCATTTGTGTAATTGAGAACCACTACCCTAGTTTGGTGACCAGATGATGGTAATGTCATACCACTAAATACCCATTGTCATGATATTTTGGCTCGTGATGAGACCTCCCATCCTCCAACTAAGACCTTAAGCATTCACATTCAATTTGTAGGTCCCCTTTTCTTACATAGAAACATTTCATTGTTTTCTCGAGTATCTCTAGGTGAAACATCTAGAAGGTCTATATCTAGGCTTTTATCTTTTTAGCCAACAACAATCCCTCTAGGCCTTCAACCCCTTCTTCCCATGAAATGAGGTACATGCCCTTCTTGGGTCACTAAAGTCAAAGGGCCTAGAAGAGGACAATATGATGGGAGTGAAATGAGCAGAAGGTGGTAGGTATTTTTGGGAATGGTACATTAAACCCTCAAGGGATCCTCAGTCACAAGCCTTCCCCAAAGGTTGGCCACTTACTAGGAAATCTATGATACTCGCCAAGGTGAAACATGGTCAAAAGAATAATGTCCAAGCAGACGTTCTATAATCAAAATCAGCTCAAATACAACATGTTCAAATGCCTTAAATATTAGGATGATTACCTGCCACAATACTTGACTTGTACCGCATGGAACAAGAACCCTTTTCCTTCCAAAATATAGATTTTGTGGTGGATGCACTGACAATGGATCATAATGTGGTGATAGAGTGGGATTTTGTATGTGTAATTGGACATTGTTGGTCATGTAGTCTCTCGACACTCCATATCTACAACCTGAGGGCCTAGAGACATGAGCTCCTTAGTTATCCCACAAAATGGGGATAACATATGGATCCTACTTGGGGATATGTGCTCATTTTAGAGTGCATGAGAACCACAACATCTCCTGGTAGACTTGTGCCTACACTGAAACAAAAAACCATAAAATCTAGGGTGGTTATATCACCCTTCATCCATATACATCAAAATCCAAATGAAAACTAATCTAGAAAAAAAAAAATAGCATTTTTTTCAAAACTTTCTAAACTAAGAATGAAATTAATATGTAAGTAGAGCATGATGAAAAATGAAATGCATTTAAACTAATATGAGAAATCAATATGAAAATAAAAGGAAAGCAAGATGGCCTAACTACTTACTTGGGGCATTGGGGCCCTGAAGATCAAGTGATAGGTGATGTCAGGTGAAGTAATACAACTAATGCAACCAGTCGATCATCTCGTCAAGGCATCTCCCCCTATGCTTAATTATGTAAAACAAAAAAGATGAGTCAAGTACATAATGATCATGAGCATAAATATATGTATAATCAATCATAAAATGAAACTCATGGAGATGGGTGGGAGGGAGGAAATCTTGCTGGAAAGAGAATCCATCATCCTGATCATCTGAGGAATCCTACCTAAACTGATAGCCACAAGCTCGATAAACCCATCTCTGAAGATAAACAATGGCTCATCTTCATCCACATGAACATGATTATTTCTTTCTGAAGACCGAGAAGATATGAGAGATCCCAAGGAGACCTCATGATTTCCTTGAGAATAAAGGATGAGGTAAGGGACAAGCTCGGGTCTAGAGAAAGAAAAAAGTGGCCTCTCCATTTGTGAATCCATGTAGAAATCCTCAATATGAAAGTACTTTCTCTTTGTAGAGTGATCCTATGATCATTCTAAGATGGCCTTGTCCTAGTATTCTTCCAAAATTGAGGACGAAAGTGGCTGAGAGTCCTCATACAACAAGTTTGCATCCCTAGAAAGATATGCATCACAAGTCCCAAGGGATGACTGAAAATCATCCTAAAAATGTTGTGATCGGTCATCCTCGAATAAATCTGTAATCAAATCATCATTAGGCTACAAAATATCTGAATCATACATGCATGAAGACAAGTCCTCTGAAGATAACACTTCAACCCCCTCTTCGTGAGAGTTGTTGATTTTATGGTAAGCTGATGCATTTTAATTTTCTTACTATGTAGCATAAACTGAACCATAATTACTGCAACAATCCAAGATCACAAGAAGAATAACCATGCACAAGAACACAATAAGTATCATGGGAAACCCTTCTGAACAAGGGAATAAAACCTAGCCAATCCTTTGTTATATTCCCAAGAGAAAGACCTCCCACACCATCACCAAACCTAGCACACAAGAGGGTGTTGTAATTCTCACAATTTCATACCACAACTTCTGAAATCATGAGATGACACAACGATAAGTGTATTTCCCGAATGGGGATTCACCTTTATTTATATAATACTTGTCACATCAAATGATGTGTCTATTGGAAAATAGGTCTAACATCAATAACTCAAAATATAATTAATAATTACTATATTAATTTTCTTTTATATTAATTATCTTTTACATTAACTATTAATCACATTAAGGTGGGGTCAACCTGTACCCTTTACATTACAGTTAGAGTTACAGGCAGGTCTGACTCTTGAACAATATAGCAAGGGATTGTATACACCCACTAGTGCTCATCCACTAGGGGTACATCCATAGGGATGTCCATATCTCTGGCTCACTGCATTACACAGAAGAACCACTTCTTCACTAGTGCTCAGCCACTAGGATCACATTCACCTGTGCTCGTCCACAGGCACGTCCACTCAACAGATGTTTTTTCCCATTGCATTACACAGGAGAGTCATCTAGAGTTTCTCATCAACTCTTATTCGTAGAGGAGGCTAATACATCATCTTCATTTTTGTTCTCGTGACGATGCACCCAGCACTTTGGGATTTCACATGTTCACTTTGTGCTTAGCCACAGGCACGTCCAACTCTGTAGATCTCCTTTCTCAACTCTCATAATGGAGGAGGTAATCTCTACATTCCATCTCTGTATCAGATAGGAACCACACACCCTTCTCGGGTGTCTTTCTCTCAGGTTTGTAAGCTGGAGAAAGTCTCACATAGCTGCAATGATCCACATCTCCCAGTTTTTTAACCTGGATAATGTCTCACATAGATACAATCATCAACACTCCCTCTTAGCTAGGAAGGAATTCTTCATCATTCCAAGTTACACACGGATGTACTTGAATTTTTTCTTGGCTGGAATCATCAACACTCCCTCTCAACTAGGGAGGAATTCTTCACCAAGTTGGTTTGGTGAAGATGTCTGCAATCTTCTCATGTGTAGGAAGGTATTGTATGTGTACGATTTTCCTCTGCATCATATCTCTGATATAAGGATATTTCATCTCATCATTTTTCGATCCATTAGCAAACATTGGGTTCTAAAGGAGATTTACACACAGCTCTTGGTTATCATCATAGGATCCATCTCATGGTCAAGTAAATCTGTCAGAAGCTTGTGAAGGCACATTTCTTCGCACACTCGATGTTATATACTCTGCCTCTGTGGTACTCAAGGCCACATTTTTTTTTTCCTGCTACATCAGGAAATCATGGAAAACTTCACGGTAAGACAACAACTGGATGTGCTCTTTTGATCTACTGTACTCTCTGCTCAATCTGTATCAACATATCTTGCATACTCAAGTTCACACTTGAAGGCATATCTCAGGCCGTATCCAACTATTCCTTATATATATCTCAATACATGTTTCATTGTTGTCCAGTGAGTTTGTCTCGGCTGACTCATGGAATAATTAAGTATGTTCACTGCATAGCATGAATCAAGTCTGGTGTTAACTAGATACATCAATGATCCAATCAATTGTGGATCAATATCGTCTGAATCATATTTATATTTTCCTTGAATTAGGAAAATCTCATCGGTCCTCTGTCATACTTCTTGTCCCAAGAAGTAGTGCATCATACTCATATCCTTCATCTTGAAATCAGAAGTCAAAGATTACTTGTATCCAAAAACAAGGCTTTCTGAATAAGTCATCAAAATCATGCTCTCGTCACCAACACTATAATAATGTAGGTTTGGATCAACGACACTCTTGCTAAAACCCAAACTCATCAAGAATCCATCCATCTGATATAGCTTCCAAACCATGGATGGTAGTATTGATGGAAGTGTATCGGGCTTACTAGATCAAGTGTCACATCATAGACAACTCCCTTTGTTTGTGAGAATCCTCTGACGACTAGTCTTGTTTTGGATTTCTTGATACTTCCATCAACTGAATGTCTTTCTACCTCTTGTAGAGTTTTGTTAATCCCATATAGGCCTTTTATGGCCTACTGTAAAGTCCCTGGGAATATTAACCTAGATCAATTGTATCAATGGCAGTCTCCCTCTGAACAACTGAGGGGGAGAAGATATTTGTCTTTTCCTTCTTCTCAATTAGTTTTGACTCCCTCTGAGTCAAGTAACTCCCTCTGAAGTTTTGAAGTAAAAACATATTCCTTTGTTGTTAACCTGCCTGGAACAAGGAAACAAACGAAAGGAAACAAGACAAGAATATATCCTAGAGGATATTCATGAGTACATCTCTAGAATCAAAAAAATTCAAGGATTGTTGTCGCAACTACAACACTTACTTGTATTGTATCAAGATAATCAAACAATCAAACCTGAGGTTTTTACTTCCAATGTGTTGTTCTTCTGAATGCACTGAGATTTCTCTAAGTCCATGATTTGCACCAGTGGTTTCTTCCTCCTGCAAATACCCTTATGACAATGATGAAAATAACATATATACAAGTGCATACCTGAGAGTGAACACCACTAGAGGTTCTACTTGTTTGTCAATGTCATGATAATCAATGACATTCCTGGACTTCTCTTGAGGTGGCTAATGTTGCTTTCTTTGCACATTACTAGTTGCAAGTGTAGTCTTCTTGAACAATGTGTACTTATAGCACATGTTTCAAAAGTCGCATCAACGGTCATTCTTGAAGTCTAGAACATACCTCTCACATCAACTGTCTTTAGGCTTTCACTATTTTTATAGTACTTTATGTTTGATAATTTTGCAAATGTGTCATCTATCACATTGTCTTCAAAATTATCACTTGGCCTCGTATCTTCACCTCTCACTTTGGAGCACACCCATTTACAATTTTAGTTTTAACGCATTGTCACAAGTGTACTCAAGGATTTTTGTATTGAATCACTCATCCATTTAATGGGGCTTTTTGACATTATCAATTGTTCTTGTAGTGACATTAGTTAAGAAGGCAATCGGGTAAGTTGAGTGATGATGAACCTAGTGTTGGTCCAAACATAATATAATTTCAAGCACATGACGTGTTGTTTCCACAGGGAGGATAATATTTCCATATCCATGTAGCACCTTTAATATCATATCAAAATATTCCTGATCTCTTTTCACCATGAAGGTTCTCAAAACTGCAATTTAGGGGACTTCATGCAGCATTCTGTAGAGACGAAAACCTAACAACAATTGACTGAATAGGGGCATTTAAGTTTTCAGGTCTTGCAGCTCCAAACATTTCAGTAGAAAATTGGTTTGTTGTTGAGCTCATTAGTGAGGCTAGAGATATGCTAAAAAATTCATAGAACTTCTGAGAAGGACCCATAGAAACACAATTTGTGTGTATTTGACATAGTATCAAAACAAAAGCTAAACCCCTTTACATTAGACTTCATGGTCATTGATTGTAAGAACTTTCATAATGGAAAATCAATATATCTCCTAGCATTTAAAAAATCCCACCAACTTCAATTTTTCTGTAATGCCATTTGAGTATGGCACAGATAACTTGACGGTTGGTAACCAGCATTCAAAAATGAAACATGGTGCCAAGAAATACCAAAAGGTTCTCACAGCTCAACAATTTTGCACATTCAATATTTGTCCTGTCACTTCTACTAAAATTTACCATACACATTTTATATAACTGCAAGACAGATGCAATACATTTCCAATATGAAGGTTCTCTTAAATACAATGGAGACATATGTACCTTGAGATCAAATCAGTCTCAGAACAGTTTCAGATTTCTCGTGTAACCTTGTAAGTTTTGGATAGTCTTTACAAACTAGAACGCTACACTTCTTTGAACTTCCTCAGAGAGTATTTTAGTTTTGGATACTGTAGCTCGCTGCCTCAGAGAGTTTTGTATCAAGTTTTTTGTTTTCATTTTAAGTCCACAGTTTAGGAGCTTAAATTTGCGGTCATGATAGCCCTTTCTGGCTACCCCAAGAACTTCCATAAAACAGTCATGTGGTTAGCACGTCGAGCCTCTCCTAGGTTGCGACTAATATTTCTTTGGTAGGCTGAGCCACCAAGAGACAGTTGGATGGATTCTCATGCTGTCCAGAGTACTATAAGAAAGGCTTGGTCAGGGTCTTAGGCCCGCAGCCAGTCTATTTTGGACATCCAACCCTTCTCACAAAACTCGGCCAGGTCTACTTTACCACAAAAAATTTAATAGAGAGGGTATGGCACTTCCCTTGAACTGGTAGTGGGGTACTTGGTAGCTCCATATCCTATTGCCTTCCTTTATCAATGTGCAGATGGTCATCTTCAGGAACTACTCTGATACCATGTTGATTTTATGGTAAGGTGATGCATTTTAATTTTCTTACTATGTAGCATAAATTGAACCATAATTATTGCATCAATCCAAGATCACAAGAAGAATAACCATGCACAAGAACACAATAAGTATCTTGGGAAACCCTTCTCAACAAGGGAAGAAAACCCAACCAATCCTTTGCTATATTCCCAAGAGAAATACCTCCCACATCATCACCAAACCTAGCACACAAGAGGGTGTTGTAATTCTCACAATTTCAGACCACAACTTCTGAAATCATGAGATGACACAATGATAAGTGCATTTCCTCAATGGGGATTAACCTTTATTTATATAAGACTTGTCACATCAAATGATGTGTCTATTGGCACAATAGGTCCGACCTCAATAACTCAAAATATAATTAATAATTACTATATTAATTATCTTTTACATTAATTATTAATCACATTAAGGTGGGGCCGACCTGTACCCTTTACATTACAATTAGGGTTACAGGAAGGTCTGACTCTTGAACAATATAGCAAGGGATCTTATACACCCACTAGTGCTCATCCACTAGGGGCACATCCATAGGGATGCCCATTTCTCTGGCTCACTGCATTACACAAAAGAACCACTTATTCACTGGTGCTCGGCCACTAGGATCACGTTCACCTGTGCTCGTCCATAGGCACGTCCACTCAACATATATTTTTTTCCAATGCATTACATAGGAGATTCATCTAGAGTTTCTCATCGAATCTTATGCTCAGAGGAGGCTAATACATCATCTTCATTTCTATTCTCATGACGATGCACCCAACACTTTGGGATTTCACACGTTCACCTTGTGCTCATCCACAGGCATGTCCAACTCTATATATCACCTTTCTCACTAGAGAATCATCTAGAGTTCTTCTCAACTCTCATAATGGAGTTAGTCATCTCTACATTCCATCTCTGTCTTATATAGGAACCACCCACCCTTCTTGGGGGTCTTTCTCTCAGGTTTGTAAGCTAGAGAAAGTCTCACATAGCTGCAATGATCCACATCTCACAGGTTTGTAAGTTGGAGAATTTCTCACATAGCTTCAATCATAAACAAGAGCTACCCTCAATGTCATAAATGGTATCTCTATCAATAATGAAGAAACCCACATGCCATCTACGTCTCCCAACCAGTATGAAATCATCAATTTGGTCGTCAACTATATCCAAGGGTTGTTCCACAAATTTATCTGCATCATAAGAGATTATTACTTCTTCACGAGACTGGAGAACTTCATTTTCTTCAAAATGGAAAGTAGATAACAATGTCTCGTTCAAGCCTTAAACAAGAGAAACTTCATCAAGATCATTTTGGCAGTTTTCTTCATTTCCACAGTCATGTAACAAAGCATCATCAAAGTTTTCAAAAGGATTATAACTCATCATACTCTCTTCTTGATGTGCAGAAGAAGCAGAGGTCTAGATGTCCTCATCAAGTGGAAGGGAAAAATCTTCATCTTCGTCATATGTATCATTCAAATCTTCTTCATTAGGATCTTCTTCAAGATTTTCTTCATCCTCATGTACAGGAAAACCTTCTCTGCAAAGAACATCTTTGAGCTATTGGAAAGTATCTTGCAAATTATGGGTAGCTGGCTGATAGTGCTTGATAAATTCTTCAATGAGCTTGGTAGAAGAAGGGATTATGTTTGGGTTACATGAGTGTGCAAGAAAATTCCTTTGACTTGATTCCAGTGAAGACACAAAAATATTCATTAGCACATCCTCATGTAGCACATCTAGGCTTGAAGCATAGTTCATATAATTGACGACATGGATGAATGCTAGAGTTGGATCACCATTAAATCTAGGGAAAATTTCCCTCCACTCCGGGGAGAAATGATTTAGATATCCAAGATATCTTGAACATTAAAGGAGGGATAAACCTTATGTAATTCCCATGGTAAGTCCCATGAGGCCATGGTTCCATTACTTAGGGTAATACCTCAATGGAGTCACCATATGAGCTCAAGTCTCACCAAAGGGTGGAAAGGGATAAGGTGGGTTCTTGGAAGGTGGAGTCGCTAGATGAACTTCAAGAAGAGCTCATCAAGGGTGGAAAGGGAACGTCCTTTAGGTGGAGTCCCTAGACAAGCTTGTGAAAGGCTTTGGGATAGCTTGCCAAAGTGTCATTAGGGTTCGGAAGAGGATTCAAAATCCTCCCCAGAAACTGTGCCAAAATGTTATCGCACAAGTTGTAGGTTGGGAAAATCCCAACCCAAACCACAATATGGAAACAACTAAGAGAACACCTATCCACTATCACATCATATAGGTATTCCCATCACTTTAGAGATGAAGTGATCACCTCAAGAGGTGAATCCTGGGTGACCCTAGGGGGGATGAGATGGAAAATGATACTTATGAATGGATTCCCCTATATTTCAGTTTTGCAGATGGAAAAGAGAACTTGGTGATGATTCTTGAGGGTTGTTTGAGGTTTCCAAAGTCTTGAGTGACCTGCAAAGAGATAGTACATGCCCGAGACACAAGGAAAACCAAGTATACAATGCAATATATCAAGTGGAAAATAAATGTAAGCTTGTTTTCCCTAATTGCATAAACAAACAATAACATATATCATCATGTAAAGAGTAATAAGATCTGCAAAATAAGTGCTACAAATCTAGTTGAATAAGCAAGAGACAAGCTAGTAAAGACTAGTTTAACTCAAGAATGAAAGAGAAAGACTTTAGCATAAAAGTAAGGCTGTTATAAAAACGTTACTACAGTGATAATTATCAGTCTTATGGATGTAACAAACAAATTATTACAGAAAATAATTCAACCAACAAAACTTGCCAACAATTCACCCAAAAAGTGCATTGAGACTAGTAGATTATAGGGGCGGATTTTTAGCAACTTTTGATGGTTGGTTTGTGAGTTATTAAGAGATTTGTTTTAGGGTTTCTCCATCCCTAATGGATGTATATTTAATTTGTAAAATCATAAAGAAATACTTGGATAAAAAAAACTCCCTAGTGGCTATAAGGTGCCTTAGGAACAAAGATCACTTTCCAATTTAGACAATCTCAAAATTCCAAAATTTCACGTTTACCAATGCAAGATTTTATTTCTCCAATGCAATTGAACTAGTGCCTCTAACCATTGGGTAAATGGAGTATATTTATCAAACAAGTTGTATTATTTAATTCTTTGGGGATGTAAACCCTTTTACTCCCCAAGGCAAACCTTAACCAACAAGGAAAACCTAGGAGGGTGTAAACCCTTTTACTCCTCCTAGCATCCTTTGCACAATAGATTATTCCAAACAATAAAAATGGACTTGGAGGGGGGTGTATGCCCTCATACTCCCCAATATATCATCACATTAATATTACAACCAAGAAACGAGAGCAATAACCATGAAATCCTTACCAAGTTGAAGCATTAACAAGATGAAACCCTAATTCACCAAGAAAATTTCACCATAAGCAAGAAAATAATCCTCCAAGTAAGATAGTGTATCATCCATCCATCCAATAGTAAAGAGAAACCATAATAAATAACATAAGAGATAGATATTTCTCAAAGAGGGCAAAAATTCCAGCCAAGTACCTCTCACAATGGGAGAGATATGTTATGAAAAGAGATTCACATGATCTCTATTTATACAAAATGTCTAACACATAGTTTGTCCACTTAATTTTAGGGTAAAACACAAGATAGGGGTCAACAGCCCTAATATTTCCCCTTTACACAAATAATATTAAACAATTTATCTTAAATTTTTCTTTTGCACAAAATAAACCCTAAAGTAAGATGATGTCACCCCTTTAGGGGACATTTTGGCACTTGAGCAAATCGTTTGAGAAGATGTGGAAGTCGTTGGGGCTCCTTGAGCCTCCTCTTCATGCACCAAGCCTTCTCCATGCCTCAGCTGGTCAATATATTCCAAGTGTCAATGTTCAAGTCCATTACCATCAAACCCTAGCCCCTTCTTGACGTCAACCCTCAAGGAGGTGATGTTTTGCCTCTCCTAGGAAATTCGTTTGGGTGGTAGAGGCTAGGTTAGGCCCGTCATGATGTATTCTAGACCTCCAAAGACACATTTATTTCATCCATTATGTAGGCCCTAAGCATCCATCCTATGGGCTTCTTTCCCCATGGAAGCCCAAGCTAGGCTTGTTCTCCCAAAATTGGCCACCAAGCAAGGTATTTCAAAATAAAAGGGTACACCCTCCAAATATCTCAAGTCAAAGATATCATGACAAGTGTAAACCACATATAATAAGCAAGGCACCTAAACATGTGCATCAAAACTACCTCATCAAATTAAACAAATTCTTAAAAAACCTATACAATTGACCAAGTTTAAGTATGGGAGGGGTGTCATGGGATTCATATTGGGTAGACCAAGGCCCTCAAGTAGGGGGATTATCCCAAGGATGGCCTTTCAAGGTTATGTAGTGAATGATGAGGTGGAAGGGGTTTAGACTTCATAGGTTGATGATTTTCATGACATACAAGGGCTCATATTATCTCATTCATGGGTTCCTTTGTAGAGGGTGTGTGGAACCTTCATTTGCGATGCACTTTTTCCAAGCCCATCTTCTTTCCATTCTTTATTTCTTTCATGTTTTAAGGAACACGTTGAAGGCCATTGTCTTGGTGTGGTGTCTAGATAATGACAATGTCACTCACAAATACCTTGCGGAAATGAAAAGGTTGGCTCATGATGAGACCCCCTTTCTCTCAGTTGTGTAACTGAGAGCCACTACCCTAGCTTGGTGACTAGATGATGGTAATGTCATACCGCTAAATACCCATGATCATGAGAGGTTGGCTTGTGATGAGACATCCCATCCTCAACCTAACCCCTTAAGCATTCACATTCATTTTGTAGGTCCCCTTTTCTTATAGAGAATTGTTTCATTGCTTTCTTGGGGAGCCCTAGGCAAAGCATGTGGAAGGTCTATATCTAGAATTTTATCTTTTTAGCCAACAACAATCCCTCTAGGCCTTCAGCCCCTTCTTCCCATGAAATGAGGTACATGCCCTTCTTGGGTCACTAAATTCAAAGGGCCTATAAGAGGACAATATGATGGGAGTGAAATGAGCAGAAGGTGGTAGGTATGGTTGGGAATGGTACAATAACCCCTCAAGGGACGCCCAGTCACAAACCTTCCCCAAAGGTTGGCCACTTACTAGGAAATATATGACACTCACCAAGGTGAAACATGGTCAAAAGAATAATGCCCAAGCAGGCATTCTATAATTAAAATCAACTCAAATACAACATGTTTAAATTCCTAAAATATTAGGGTGATTATTTGCCACAATACCTAACTTGTACCGCATGGATCAAGACCCATCTACCTTCTGAAAGCTAGCTGGTGTGGTGGATACATTGACAATGGATCATAATGTGGTGATAGAGTGGGATTTTGTATGCGTAAGTGGAAATTGTTGGTCATGTAGTCTCTTGGCACTCCATATATGTAACTTGAGGGCCTCGAGACATGATCTCCTTTGTTATCCCATAAAATGGGGATAACATATGTCTCCTACTTGGGGACATGTGCTCGATGTAGAGTGCATGAGAACCACAATATCTCCTGGTAGACCTATGCCTACATTGAAACAATAAACCATAAAATATAGGGTGGTTCTATCACCCTTCATCCATATACATCAAAATCCAAATGAAACTAATCTAGAAAAGAAAATTTTGGCATATTTTTTCAAAAATTTCTAAACTAAGAATGAAATCAATATGCAAGTAGAGTATAAATGAAATAAATCTAAACTAATATGAGAAATCAAGATGCAAATCTAAGGAAATAAATATTACCTACCTACTTACCTGGGGTCGTGGGGCCCTAAAGATCAAGCGATAGGTGATGTCAGGTGAAGTCATACAACCAGTGCAACCAATCGATCATCCCATCAAATCATCTCCCCCTGTGCTTAGTTATGTAAAACAAAAAATATAAGTCAAGCACATAATGATCATGAGCATAAATAGAGGTATAATCAATCCTAAAATGAAACTCATGGATATGTGTGGGATGAAGCAAATCATGTTGGAAAGAGAATCCACCAGCCTAATCAGCTGAGGAATCATGCCTGAAGTGAAAGCCACAAACTCGATAAACCCCTCTATGAAGAGGGATACTATATGTAGATGATGGCTCATCTTCATCCTCATAAAAATGATCGTTTCTTCCTAAATATCGAGAAGATATGAGAGATCCCAAGGGGACCTCATGATTTCCTTGAGAAGAAAGGATGAGGTAATGGACAGGCTCAGGTCTAGAGAAAGAAAATTGTGGCATCTTCATCTGTGAATCCCTGTATAAATCTTCAATATGAAAGTACTTCCTCTTTGTAGAGTGAGCCTCTGATCTCTCTGAGATGGCCTCATCCTGGTATTCTTCCAAAATTGAGGATGAAAGTGGTTGAGAGTCCTCATACAACAAGTTTTCATCCCAAAAGAGATATGCATCACAAGTCCCAAGGGATGATTGAAAATCATCCTGAAAATGTTGTGATCGATCATCCTCAAATTCTGTAATCACATCATCATCAGGATGCCAAATATATGAATCATACACGCATGAAGACCAGTCCTCTGAAGATGACACTTCAACCCCATCTTCCTGAGAGTTACCCTCATTGTCGTAAATGGGATCTCTATCAATAATGAAGCAACCCACATGCCATCTTCGTCTCCCAACATGTATGACATAATCAATGTGGTCGACAAATATAACTGAGGGTTGTTCCATGAATTAATATGCATCATAGGATCTGATTACTTCTTCACAAGACCAGAGAACTTCATTTTCTTCAAAATGGAAAGCAGATAACAATGTCTCATTCAAGCCTTCTAAAAGAGAAACTTCATCGAGATCCTTTTGGCAGTTTTCTTCATTTCCACAGTCATGGGACAAACCATCATCAAATTTTTCAAAAGGATTATAACTCATCATGTTCTCTTCTTTATGTGTAGGAGAAGTAGAGCTATGGATGTCCTCATCAAGTGGAAGGGCAGATACTTCATCTTCATCACATGTCTCATTTGGATCTTCTTCATCATGATCTTCTTTAATATTTTCTTTATCCTCATCTACAGGAAAACCTTCTATGTAGAGAACATCTTTGATCTCTTGGAAAGTGTATTGCAAATTTTGGGTAGTTGGCCAATAGTGCTTGAGAAATTCTTCAATGAGCTTGGTAGAAGAAGGGATGCTCTTCACGTTACATGAGTGTGCAAGAAAATTCTTTGACTTGATTCTAGTGAAGATACAAAAATATTCATTAGAACATCCTTATGTAGTACATATAGACTTGAATTATGCTTCATATAATTGACAACATGAGTGACTGCTAGAGTTGGATCGCCATTAAATATAGGGAAACTTTCCCTCCACTCTAGGGAGAAATTATTTGGATATGCATGGATATCCTAAACACTAAAGGAGGGATAAAACTTATGGAATTCCCATGGTAAGTATTGTGAGGCCATGGTTCCATTACTTAGGGTAATACATCAATGGAGTCGCTAGATGAGCTCAAGTCTCATCAAACGATGGAAAGGGATAAGGTGGGTTCTTGGAAGGTGGAGCCACCAAATGAACTTTAAGAAGATATCATCAAGGGTGGAAAGGGAACGTCATTTACGTAGAGTCACCAGGAATGCTTGCGAAAGGATTTGGGATAGCTTGCCAAAGTGTCATTAGGGTTCAGAAGAGGATTCAAAATCCTCCCCAACAACAGTGCCAAAATGTTATCGCACAAGTTGTAGGTTGGGAAAATTATGACCCAAACCACAATATGGAAACAACTAAGAGAACACCTACCCACTGTCACCTCATATAGGTATTCCCATCACTTTAGAGATGAAGTGATCACCTCAAGGGGGGAATCTCGGGTGACCCTAGGGGGAATGAGATGGAAAATTATACTTATTAATGGATGCCCATAGAGGTCAAGTTTCTATATGAAAAAGAGAACTTGGTTGTGAGTATTTAGGGTTGTTTGAGGTTTCCAAAGTCTTGAGTGACCTACAAAGAGATAGTACATGCTCGAGACACAAGGAAAACGAAGTATACAATGCAATATATCAATTGGAAAAGCAAGTTAAGATTTTTTTCCCCAATTTTAGCAACAAAAAATAACATATATCATCATGTAAATATTAATAAGAGCTACAAAATAAGTGCTATAAGTCTAGTTGAATAAGCAAGAGACAAGCTAGCAAAAGACTAGTTTAACTCAAGAATGAAAGAGCAAAACTTTAGCATAAACGTAAGGTTGTCAAAAACAAGTTACTGCAGTGTTAATTATCATCCTTGTGGCTTTAACAAATAAATTATTACATCAAAGAATTCAACCACGAAAACTTACCGACAATCCACCCAAAAAGTGCGTTGAGACTAGTAGATTATAGGGGCAGATATTTAACAACTTTTGACGGTTGGTTTGTGAGTTATTAAGAGATTTGTTTTAGGGTTTCTACATCCCTAATGTCTGTATATTTAAGTTGTAACAGAAGCAATAAATACTTGGAGAAACAAAATTCCCTAGTGTCTCAAAGGTGCCTTAGGCACAAAGATCACTTTCCAATTTAGACAATCTCAAAATTCCAAAATTTCACGTTTACCAATGCAAGATTTTATTTCTCCAATGCAATTGAACTAGTGCTTCTAAACATTGGGTAAATGGAGTCTCTTGATCAAACAATTTGGATGAGTTACTTCCTTGGGCGTGTAAACCATTTTACTCCCCAAGGAAAACCCTAACCAACAAGGAAAACCTAGGAGGGTGTAAACCCTTTTACTCCTCCTAGTATCCTTTGCACAATAGATTATTACAAACAATAAAAATGGACTTTGAGGGGGGTTTATGCCCTTATACTCCCAAATATATCATCACATTAATATTACAACCAAGAAAAGAGAGCAATAACCATGAAATCCTTACCAAGTTGAAGCATTAACAAGATGAAACCCTAATTCACCAAGAAAATTCCACCATAAGCAAGAAAATAATCCTCCAAGAGAGCTAGTGCATCATCCATCCATCCAATAGTAAAGAGAAACCATAAAAAATAGAATAATAGATAGATATTTCCCAAAGAGGTAAAAAAATTCAGCCAAGTACCTCTCACAATGGGAGAGATATGTTATGAAAAGAGATTTGCATGATCTCTATTTATACAAAATGTCAAACACATAGTTTGTCCACTTAATTTTAGGGTAAAACACAAGATAGGAGTCAATAGCCCTAATATTTCCCCTTTACACAAATAATATTAAACAATTTATCTTAAAATTTACTTTTTCACAAAAGAAACCCTAAAGTAAGATGGTGTCACCCCTTTAGGGGACGTTTTGGCACTTGAGCAAGTCATTGGAGAATATGTGAAAGTCGTTGGGGCTCCTTGAGCCTCCTCTTCATGCACCAAGCCTTCTCCATGCCTCATTCAGTCAAGGTATTCCAAATTTCAATGTGCAACTCCATCACCACCAAACCCTAGCCCCTTCATAACGTCGACCCTCAAGGAGGTGACATTTTGCCTCTTCTAGGCAAGTTATTTGGGTGGTAGAGGATAGGTTAGGCCCATCATGATGTCTTATAGGCCTCCAAAGGCACATCTCTATCATTTCTCATGTGGGCCCTAGGCATCCATCCCGTGGGCTTCTTTCCCCATGGAATCCCAAGCTAGACTTGTTCTCCCAAAATTGGCCACCAAGAAAGGTCCTGCAAAACAAAAGGGTACACCCTCCAAAGATCTCAAGTCAAAGATATCATGAAAAGTGTAAACCACATCTAATAAGCAAGGCACCTAAACATGTGCATCAAAATACCTCATCAAATTAAACAAATGATTAAAAACCCTAAGCAATTGACCAAGTTCAAGTATGGGAGGGGTGTCATAGGAGTCCTATTGGTTAGACCAAGGCCCTCAAGTAGGGGATTCTCCCAAGGATGGCCTTTCAAGGTTATGTAGTGAATGATGAGGTGGAAGGGGTTTGGACTTCATAGGTCGATGATTTTCATGAAACATAAGGGCTCATATTATCTCATTCATGGGTGCCTTTGTAGAGGGTGTGTGGCACCTTTGTTTGCGATGCACTCTTTCCAAGCCCATCTTCTTTCCATTCTGTATTTCTTTCATGTTTTAAGGAACGAGTTGAAGGCCATTGTCATGGTGTGATGTCCAGATCATGACAATGTCACTCACAAATACCTTGTGGAAATGAAAATGATGGCTCACGATGAGACCCCCTTTCTCTCAGTTATGTAACTGAGGGCCACTACCCTGGCTTGGTGATCAGATGATGGTAATGTCATACCGCTAAATACCCATGATCATGATAGGTCGGCTCATGATGAGACCTCCCATTCTCCAACTAAACCCTCAAGAATTCACATTCATTTTGTAGGTCCCCTTTTCTTACAGATAAGTGTTTCATTGATTTCTCAGGGATCCCTGGGCGAAGCATCTGAAAGGTCTATATCTAGGATTTTATCTTTTTAGCCAACAACAATCCCTCTAGGCCTTCAACCCCTTCTTCCCATGAAATGAGGTACATGCCCTTCTTGGGTCACTAAAGTCAAAGGGCCAAGAAGAGGACAATATGATGCTAGTGAAATGAGAAGAAGATGGTAGTTATGGTTGGGAATGGTACAATAACCCCTCAAGGGACCCCCCAGTCACAAACCTTCCCAAAATTTTGGCCACTTACTAGGAAATCTATGACACTCACCAAGGTGAAACAAGGTCAAAAGCATAATGTCCAAGCAAGCATTCTATAATCAAAAGTATCTCAAATACAACATGTTCAAATGCCTTAAATATTAGGGTGATTACCTGCCACAATACCTGACTTGTACCGCATGGAGAAAGACCCATCTACCTTCCAGAAGCTAGTTGGTGTGGTGGATGCGTTGACAATGGATCAAAATGTGGTTATAGAGTGGGCTTATGTATGTGTAAGTGGACATTTCTGGTCATGTAGTCTTTCGACACTCCATATCTACAAGTTGAGGGCCTTGAGACATGATCTCCTTAGTTATCCCACAAAATGGGGATAACAGGAAGCTCCTCCATTTGTAAAAGGTTGTTGGAAGTGCTCTCAAGGTTTGGAATAAAACCATTATTATCTCTTGCTTAATATTTATGGAAATGGTTATCTCCCTTTGTTGAATGTGAGGTGAATAGTTCTTGGAGTGTTATTTGAAGCTAACATCGAAGATTTTTGGATGCCAAAGTCAACTCAAGGGCCATAGAGGAGCAATCTTGTTGCATTGGAATATGTAACATTTGATAGAACCTACTCCTCAAACTTCTTGTTTATTTTTCCTTAAAGAGGAAAACTTCATGTTTTTGACATTGAAAGAGTTATTGCATTTGTTAGAATATTTAGGCAAGAGCCACCCTTGTTTTGTCTTGAAAGTGGATTTTTCATAGATCCTTTACTCCTTCGAATTTGTGATATTTAGTTGCCATATTAGGGTTTTTGTTATTACACATGTTTGGTTGTCAACAACCCCTAATATTTCATAAAAATAGTCATCTAAAGAGGCTAACTTTACCCCATAATCCCAAACAAATTAAAGCATTGGTTTTCCCTCTAAAGCAACCAAAAATACTAAAAAAAACATTTTTTATTTTTTATTTTTTATTTTAAGCAACCTGAAATTATAGCAAAAAAAACCCTTAAACATATTGCAAATCCAAGCTGTTTGAGCCTAAAATACACATCTCAAACTTAATTTTTTAATTCTAAAAGAAAATCTCAGATTTCTAGTGTTAAAAGTTACTTGATTTTCTGATTTTGGCCTTAATATATTGTTGATTTATAATTATGGAAAAGGATAATTAAATATACTTTAGATCTAAAATTTAATTGTTAATTTGAAACTCTAGATCAGATATAAGACTAAGCTCCCTTCCCTTTCAACTCTATTTTTTTTTAGGTTAGTGTACCTTAGGGATTCCCCCCTTCAATATAACCTTATCTTTCCTAAAGAGAGAAAGAAAATATTACAGAGGTGATAGTGGGTAGCTTGTCTAAGTTTCCCTTGGGATTTCACAACCTATGTTTAGGGGAATTTTACACCAAGTGAGAACTTGGGAGGTAGCAGGGCCACTATCTCAAAACTTGTTGATTTTAGGGCGTTTCAAGCGAGCTAACTTGAATGGAATGCCACGATGTCCCTGTTTTGGATCTTTCTTTTAAATTTGGACCTGAAGCACTCTGGTATGATTTATTTCCGTGGCCATAGGTGGAACTCAATTTAGGCATCAGAAGCTTTATATATCATTGTTTTACTGAAACAACTTGTTTAAGCCTAATTTTAGGACTAGATAAAAATCCTAACTTGCACTCCTTGTAACTCCCAAACTATAGGGAATCAGATTTGAAATTTTGATTAAATACACTTCGCTCTTTCTTCTTCCAAGCCTACAATTTCCATGAAATTCAAATATTGCAAAATTTATTTGTAATGAAAATAATAAGATCACTTTTTTGAAAAAGAAAAACCAAGGATTTTGTACTCTGATACTAAATATTGTGATCAAAATAGTCAAATAGACAATTAGAATGACCCAATTTAGTACTACCAATCCAAAATATAGTAGAAGAGTAAATAAATAAAAAACATCTTCAAGGGGGAAACCTCCTATTACAAGATATAAATGCACAAAATAAGATGATAATTCAAATGGGTCTTCTTAATGTATATATAGGAGATAGAGAGGGATCGAAGGAAATAACAAGCATATACCGTTGTAATTAATGTAATGATAATTAAATAAGGGTAGGATTTAGGGGATTAACAAAAGGATTTCTAGTTACAATGTATATAAGTTTGTTGATATGCTACCCAACGCATGAAAATGGCTTGTAATACTAGTTACAACGCACACAAGTTTGGATAAGGATGAATTATCATATATGTGATAAAGCATGATGCTTAGGCTCTTCAGACTTGTCAAAGCAATGAAAATCATATTTATTGATACTACATACATTCCAAAGAGTTTCATTGTCTCTTTTTATGTTTATAGTGCATTTTCCTATTTATATTTTTTAGTAAATTATACAAATGGACAAGGGTCTGGGATAGTTGTCATGTGTCATATATTTCAACTATATATTTCTTAATATAAAAACTTTGTATTATTTACCATGCTGGAAATAACAAAGTTTCTATTGATCATTTTAGACTAATGCAAAGTAATTATCTATAGTTTGTAACCATGTAAGATAAAACAAAAGGTAAATCAATATGGCACCTGGAATGACCAATTGCTATGGAAATCTTACACAAGTCACCATGCCTTATCTTTCTTCCTCAAGTGTGGGATCCCCAATGTGATCTTCTACAACTTCTTCTACTCAACACAATCACTTCTCAATTACTTCCATACATTTGCTTCAGATCATCTATATAAAACTTTGAAAAAAATCTTTACTTATAACTCAACAAAATAGGATATTGGAGAAAGAGATTTTATTAATGCATAAATGTTTATATAGACTAGATATTTTTTAGCTTCTGAGATTTGTCAAACTTGGGAAGTGTCAACCCAAGGGTTAGTCTACCACATAATATATAAACAACATCTAAGAATGTGAAGTTGATGCATACCTCAACTGCAATTCTCAAATGGAATATCTTCTAATAGAAAGAATCAGACCTCGGACAAGAGGGAGGTCATAAGGCTTTGTGAATAACCAGGATTTACGAAAACTAAAGGCTTGATGACCAAATGCATGTTGGGTACTTCAGACTCTAGATTCAAACCCTCCAATGTTCTTGGAACCCTCACAAATAAGGGAATGCTTGAATATATAGAGCTATCACTTGGGGTCGAGACTCTTGATTCATGCCAAGTTTCATAAATCAACAATGTTCGTAGAAATATTCTCTTTTTGAGAGACTTTAGGCATCGACTTGAAACCAATTTTATTCATATGATAGACAACTTTTACAAATATGACTAAGTACAAAATATTCTATGGCCAAACATGCTTTCTCTATCCGTCATCCATATGTTGGTACACATGATGAAGTTTTTTGTCTTCAAAATATTATATCATATCATCAAATGGATTTGGATATTCAATCATTTCGTCTAGAGGAAGATATTTGGGTGCCATATGGTGTACAACAAAGAATCCTTTCCAGAAATAGGGATCACTAATGATTGTTGGAACATTATGATATGGAAAGGAATTGGTGAAATGTGAATAGAGCATGTATTTAGGTGCTTCTACATAATCTTTAGTATCCAACAACACTTCAATAATGGAATGGATAAAATCAAATTTGGAATTTGAACCATAAATTGTGTTGCATATCGATGATAAGGTTTGCATGGAGGTGAGAAAGAAAACAACATTGATCACAACATAAATATTCTTTTGGGTAGAGATTCTCTATAAATAAAGAAAAACATCTAGACCAGGGGCATTGGGTGATTATTAAGCTACATTAAAAAACTATCCATACACTATGTCGATACTTTATCAATTCACCTATTTCACACTAGTCTATATAAGAAAGACATGGTTCTAAGAAATCTAGCACACATTAAACACTATAAGGACCTTCATCAATTACAATTGACAATATTGAATGTAGATAGTGTTTGAAATACTCATAATTATTATAACATTATATTTGGATGCCATTAAAATCAAAATGTTCTCTTTAGGAGGGCTATCCTTTATTTCTTGATAGAAACATTTCTCATAGTGATTTTCGGGAGGATCTAGTTGAGCTATAGGTTGTTTTCCTTCCTTTTTTCTATATTTAATGCTTTGATATATCTAACATGCACATCATCTCACAAACTAGGGTTTTCTTCCCTTGTTAGCAAGTCAACCATACAATTTGATTTTCCAGGTTTATATTCTAATTAAAAATCATAATTGTATAACCAAAGCTTCCACCTAAAAATATGATCGTTACCTTGAGTTAATTGTTTCTCATGCTTGAGCATATGTGACATGTGGTTTAGATTAGTTCAGACTCTAAAGTTATTTGGTTTCAAGAACAATCTAAATCTAGCAATTGGTAATTGTACTACCATATTTTCTTTGTGGCGAGAAGGATATTTGATTTTTGAAACATGAAATGAACCAAAAGTACACATGCAAATTTTTTCTTGTCTTTCAACTTTTTCAATTAAAACTCCAACCCAAGTAGATTCAGAAGCATATGTTTCTATAGTATAATCACCTTACTAGTGGGGAGACTTGGAGCTAGTAGTTGACTTACCTTTTCTTTAATTCTTTAGAATGATTTTGTCATTTTGGGATTCCATGGTGCTAGATCATTTTCAGTCTTGATTGTAAGAAAACAACATCCTTGGATTTATATTTACTAAGTTTTTTACTTAATTCAAACAACCAATAAATCTTTGTAGTTGCATTTTATTCAGAAGAACATCTAGAAAATTATTCAAATTCTACAGAACATGTGGCTACAAGGATATTTGTCTGCAATTGATATTCAAACCAAGAAATTTGATTTGTGTCTTATAAATTTCCATCTTGGAAGTTGATAGAACCAACCCATTCTTATGAACCAATTCACATAATTTCTCTCAATGTTGCTCATGTTCTTTCAAATCCTTAGCATAGACTAGAATATCATCAATATAAATGATTAGAAAAGGTAGGTGACCAAAAATGTCTTCCATCCTATTCTAAAATTCAAATGAGGCATTTTTCAAACCAAATGGCATGACTTTCCATTGACATTGGCCATGAGGTACCACAAATATAGTCTTGAACCTATCTTCTAGGACAATACTGACTTGCCAAAAGCCAGATTTAAGATCAAACTTGGAGAATACATTAGAGTTTACTTCCACTACCCATTTTAGTAATCATTATGGTGTTGGAATCATTTCTCTTGAGATTTTCTTCCCCTACCCCTTTTAGTAATCATTTTACATTTTATTATCGAAAAATATTATCAATGAAATGGGACACCTTCCTATTATACATTTCTTCCACCATAGGTATTTCCAAGAAGTGGATGGAAATCCTTAAGTTGGAAAGAATCATGCCTACTATTTCCCTGTACAATTATATGTGATTTTCCCTAGAAAATGAGGAACAACAAGTCGAGGAACTAATGATCCACATTAATCATTGACTAGTGGTTGTTGGTTTACATTGAATTGGAAGATGAAAAAAGTCACACCTTTTGTTTGTGGAATCCATAGAACTAAATTACTACTTTTTTGTGTAAATATTTGTATAGATTGCATTTTGGAATTTAAATAAGGTTTCGAAGCATAGATAAGTAAAAATATTATAGGGGAATATAAGTAAGGAAATAGAGGGAATTGTTGATATTCTGGTAGCTACGGGAGGTATTTACCTCCACGTGTAACCCTGACGAGAATAGAATATTCTGGGAAGCAAGAAGAAACCCTAAAGCATTGAACATAACCCTAGAAGACAATTCGACTCAAGGAAATATTTAATATTAAGTATTTAGCCTCCAGAATGAGAAGTCGGCCTAGAAAACTCAGGAAAAATAGTATAAATACAAGTATCCAGGCCTCATTTGGTACACACATCTCGAAATTATAGCAGTGAAGAAATGTGCACTGCAAAAACTAGGAAAGTGCACAAGTCTGGGGAGTAGATGCAGCTACAGCTACTACAATCTGGATTCTTGATTTAGGCTTGGACTTTCTGTTGGTTATATTTGGAATTTCTGGTCAGACTTGGTTATCTCTTCTTGGTGCATTAGCCTTGGTTGGCTATTGGTTTGCTTTCAGAATCATTCTCTCTCAAGGTTAAGGTGCTCGGGGGTGGCTTCGGCCTATGGTTGGGTGACAATATTTCTATATTGTCTATGGTTAAACGAGCATATCTATTATTTATAACAAGTTATGGGCCCA
The DNA here is from genome assembly GCA_010110895.2 of Picea sitchensis. Lineage (NCBI taxonomy): Eukaryota > Viridiplantae > Streptophyta > Pinopsida > Pinales > Pinaceae > Picea > Picea sitchensis. The sequence continues at coordinate 464,170 of SNQJ01S0008279.1, forward strand.
CACTATATTTAGACAGTCTAACCACTGGAAGATAGATTGGGAGGATTTGCTCAGTCACAGTTGCAGTTGCAGCCAGTTTTTTGCTGCAACAATGAAACCCTAAACCTCTTGTTGAGGCACCTTAAGTGAAGAGATTTAGCTAATTTCTGGATATCCTAGTGTGCCCTAGCCTAGCACACCTCTTGGTACTCTCAGCAAGCTAAGACGTCAAGTTTGAGTTTTTGGTCAAAGGTTGACCAAGTCAAAGTAGTTATGACTTAATCTATGAAGTCAGAAAACTATTTATAAGGGGTTTATAACTTCAGAGCATGGAAGACAAGGATTGACCTCATCCTTTCCAAGAATAAAGTTTTGGATATCATGAAAGGAAAGGTCATAGAACCACAGTTCGAAGAAACAAAAGAGAAGGAACCTCAGAACATTGTAGTTATGGAGAAGTTCAAAGACAATGGCATCAATGCCATGATTATCATAGTGGACTCTATAAAATACCACTTGATACCCTACATCTCCCATCTTGACTCATCCAATAAGATGTGTGATTCCCTAACAAACCTCTTCTCAGTCAGAAACATTGGACAAGTAATGAGTCTGAAAAATGAGTTTCGTGACATGAAAATGAATGATGGTGAAAGATTAACATCATACTTTGTGAGAATATCTCAGTTAAGAGATCAACTACAAGTTATTGAAGAAATCATTTCATATAAGGAACTGGTAAATATAGTACTCAATGGTCTTCCCAAGACATGGGATGCATTTGCCGCAAGCATGAACACAAGGAAGGAGTATCCCACATTTGAAGAACTTTGGACTTGTTGTGCACAAGAAGAATCAAGGATTAGTGCAAAAGAGAAACCCCAAAAGAAATACGATGATCAAGCCTTCACAGCAAGGTTCAAGAATTTCAGGAATAAAAAGAAGTTTAGCTCAAGGAAGAAACCAAATCAAGAGAAAGATATGTCAAAAATACAATGCTTCAACTGTCGAAAATATGGTCACTAAAACAATCATTGTCCCAAGTTAAAGAAAAGGAAGGAAACACATGAATCATTGGTTTCCAAAGAAAGGGAACTCTCAAAGAAGGCCAAGCAGGATAAAACAGATTTATTCTTCCAAAGACAAGGTAACAATATTCTTCATAATTCTTGTACATACCATGCTTACATAGTTTATGTACATATCTTGCATATCTATTTCTTAGAAGATAAGATGTTCAAAGAGAAACAATACCTATGGAAGAGTAACAAGATAAGGATTGCTATCACGATGACTACAAGTCAAGCAATACACATGAAAATATGAAGTACATTGACAATCNAGGAGTATCCCACATTTGAAGAACTTTGGACTTGTTGTGCACAAGAAGAATCAAGGATTAGTGCAAAAGAGAAACCCCAAAAGAAATACGATGATCAAGCCTTCACAGCAAGGTTCAAGAATTTCAGGAATAAAAAGAAGTTTAGCTCAAGGAAGAAACCAAATCAAGAGAAAGATATGTCAAAAATACAATGCTTCAACTGTCGAAAATATGGTCACTAAAACAATCATTGTCCCAAGTTAAAGAAAAGGAAGGAAACACATGAATCATTGGTTTCCAAAGAAAGGGAACTCTCAAAGAAGGCCAAGCAGGATAAAACAGATTTATTCTTCCAAAGACAAGGTAACAATATTCTTCATAATTCTTGTACATACCATGCTTACATAGTTTATGTACATATCTTGCATATCTATTTCTTAGAAGATAAGATGTTCAAAGAGAAACAATACCTATGGAAGAGTAACAAGATAAGGATTGCTATCACGATGACTACAAGTCAAGCAATACACATGAAAATATGAAGTACATTGACAATCCCTGGTAACAATTCCTGTGGAAGATATTAACATAAGTAACAGCTGCAAGATAAGCCGAAATCAAAATCAAACTTGAAGAAACATGGAAGAAGTAAAAAAATAAAGAAGTCAGAAATCAAAAGGAAAATAGAAAAAGACTTGTGACACTTTGCAGAAGGCAATAAGGATGTAGATGGGAGCATGGACTCTCCTAGATGGAGGGAGCCGATTATATAATTCCAAAAGAAGAGCATGAATTCATGCATTAAGCAAGGATTAGGAGGGATCTAATCCTAAATAATATGATCCATTGAGGATTATGCAGTATCTATCCATGTTCCCATCAATGGTAATAGCCATGAAAAATAGCATGTGTTCAGTTTGACTTTAGAAGAAGTCTTCTTCGAAAAGAAGCCTTAAAATATCCCTAGTTTTCCATCCACATCCATGATCCTATGATGAAAAGAAGAAGTTGCATTCTTCAGGGCATGGAATATATAGAAAAATCCATGGAACCAAGAGCTAAAGAGAAACATGAGGAAGAAATTGAAGATTCCAAGAAACAAAGAAAATCCAGAACAACCAGTGATTATATCAAGAATCACAAGACTACCAGCTTGGTTTGAACCCACTAGAAGCAATCAAGCAGAAGAAATGGAAGTTGTGATGAAGAATAGTGTATGAAAGACTTATGAATGGAATCATCATGAGATTTAGAACTAGAGGTTATCCCAGATGGAGGGAGAAGACTATGATGATAGATTGTTCTAGTAGCCAGAGATACCTCTATCTGAGCCATTATATCTTTTGCAATATCCATGGGTTGGAGTTTACATCAAATGAATGCAAAGATTGTTCTCTAGAGTAATTGAAAAAGAAGCGTATGTAGAGAAACCTCAAGGTTTTGAGGTATAACAGAAAGAGACCCTTGTATGCAGATGGAAGAAGATCTTGTATGGATTCAAACAACTTGGTGAAAATCCTCTCATGCACAACAAAAGCGTGGTGAAAATATTCTATGACAGAAATCAAAATGGTTACTCAAAAGTTTAGGGTGATGGATTGCTAATCCATGACAAACTCTCATGATGACAGGAGAAGTGCTACTTGGATATGTTTCAGTTTGAGCCTTGCCACGATATCATGGGCTAGCAGGAAACAAAAATGTTGAATTCAACCATGACATATTGTAATGATCAAAAGTTATATGAAGCCTTTAGATAAAACCAGTGTTCCAAACAAACCGAAGTACATTGAGATCAAGCATTACATTCTCCATGATGAAGTCCAGAAAAGAGAAGTGGTACTCTAATATATATCTCCACGGATGAGAAGATAGCAGATATTTTGGTAAAGCCTCTGTCCAAGATGGAAAAAGTTTGCGTACTCAAGAGACAAGTCGGAGCTCATGGAGACGACTTCCTTATTGAAAAAGGAAGAGATTAATCCCAGGTTGGGAGGGAGCATTGATGTGTTATTAATTTATGGATATTCATTTTTCAGTTCAAAAAATGGTTCAGGGTGAGCAGTTCCTTTCCAGTTTGGAAAGTGGTTTGAGATTTCTAACAGATATGCATTTTCCAGTTCGTAAAATGGTCCAGATCGGACAATCATTTTCGTAATGAAAATGATTCGATAGATTGTTGATGTACCACAGACAGCGATTCCCTGTGTGGCCAATGTGGGGGAATGGTCTAGGAAAGTCTTTATTCTTGGTAGTCACTCTCAGTAGTGGTCAAGTAGAATGGTCTACCTCGTCAGGTAGTCATTCTTTCGAAGTTCAAAGTTGTGAGCAGTTTCGAAGAATGGTTCGTTTTGGAGGTTGGTGTAGGACAGTCATTTCCTTAGGAAATGGTCCTGACAATCATTCCCTAGGGCAGACTCATTCTCTTCAAGTTTCACTTTGTTTAGTGCCAAAGGAATGGCCCAGTTAGGTGAATTCTCCAGGTTCAGCAATTAGGGACAAGCATTCCCTAGGGCAGACTCGTTCTCTCCAAGTTGCACTTTGTTTAGTGCTGGAGGAATGGCCCAGTTAGGTGAATGGTCCAAGCTCAGAAATCCTGATATTTATTATTTTATGCTTGAGAAGAATAGTTCAAATAGCTCATGGTTGATGTTTAACTTTCTGAGGGAAGATGCTCTTCCAAATCTTACATATGTGAGTGGAAGAATGGCCCAGATGACTCAGTTTATATCATGATATTGTTTTCTGTGCAGGTTGATATCACATGATATGATTTCTATGGAGAATGTATGTCTCTGGAAAGTAGATGTATGCTACTATGGTGGATATGTTCCATTGGTTGTGACTATGTGTCACTGATTGAGTAGCCATGTGCTACTTGGTGTGGTAGTGTACCACTGGATTGTAGTTGTGTCCTACTATGAATAAACACAGTTGTGTTCTATTGAATGACATTGTTTTGATTTCCATGTAGACTATCAGTAGTGTTGAAAATGATTATCAGCTAGATGGATAGTTAGTGTGCTTGTGGACAGACATTCTCCAGGTGAAGAATGGTCCAGATAGAATAGATTTTTGTTGGGCAAGTATTCTCTCTATGGAGAATGGTCCAGGTTGACAGTCTGTTGACATATCATGGACTAGTATTTTTCCTAAAGGTACAGATTGTGGCCCGACTAGAAAAATGGTCCAGGACCGATATTTTCTAAGGCATATAGGTTGAGATGGATCTCTATGGTACATATGACTCGACTAGAAAATAGTCCTAGATTGACATTCCTATAGGAATGTTCTCTGTAGTCCATGCTGTATCTTTTAACATTTGTTGAGATAGTCATTCTTCTAGGGTGTATGTCCAGATTAGAAGAATGATCCTTGTATCACTCTGTGGAGTGAGTGACTTATTCAACATCATGCCTGATTACTCAGATAAAGTATGGCTTCGAGAGATGATGCAGTTGATGCTATCGGATGATAGCGATGATGGTTCTCGTGATATAATCATGAGATAGTCTCTACGGCTATGATGATGCTATTGGTTGAATGGTATGTTTACGCTCAAGACCATTGCCTTCAATACCTCCCTAGCTAGGAGGGAGTGTTGATATTATGGTAGTTTCGGGAGGTATTTACCTCCACGTGTAACCCTGACGAGAATAGAATATTCCAGGAAGAAAGAAGAAACCCTAAAGCATTGAACATAACCCTAGAAGACAAGTCGGCTCAATGAAATATTTAATATTAAGTATTTAGCCTCCAGAATGAGAAGTCGTCCCAAACAGCTCAGGAAAAATAGTATAAATACAAGTATCCAAACCTCATTTGGTACACACAACTCGAAATTACAGCAGTGAAGAAGTGCGCACTACAAAAACTGGTCAAGTGCGTAAGTCTGGGGAGTAGCTGCAGCTGCAGCTACTACAATCTGTATTTTTGGTTTAGGCTCAGACTTTCTATTGGTTATAGTTGGAATTTCTTATCAGTCTTAGTTATCTTTTCTTGGGGAATTAGCCTTGGTTGGTTATTGGCTTGCTTTCAAAATCATTCTTGGTCAAGGTGTTAAGAACCAAATACCTGAATACAAAATATCACAATAGATCCAGAGATATTTGAATACAATCACCACATAAGATATATGAAACCATATAGAAAACCACAACTTTATTATAGAAACCCTTGAGGTAGGGAAACACCATACAATGGATCATATTATGGAAGGTGTTGGGCTAATTATATCTCTATAATAGCTTACATAAAATGTCAACCCAGGGAGGTAAACTTTGAGACACAAACACTGTATGTGCAGGACTGGAACCTAATTGTCTACTCTGCTCTAAGCCTAAGTTATCTCTAATCTATTTCATTTATTCTAATTTAAACAAAAGCATTCTAACTAAATCATTCTCATTTAAATTCTACAGCATTCAATTCTAAACATAAATGAAATATCTTTAACAACTACCTTTGAATTAATTCTAGAAGTAAGATGTCTATTTCAAAATGAAACTACTTCAGCAATCAAACTAAGTAACAGCAAATTATACCAGAAACAGAGTATGTCATAGAAAGTAAACTAATGACACAGAAAACAATGTATCCTACCTTCTATTTCCTAAAATCCTTTTAATCTAAACATCAAAAATAAGTCTGAATCTATCCACAGGAAAATAAAGAAATATCCTATTTACCCTACTGGTACTGGAAGCTTCCTCTAATTCAATTGCAACCTAGCTATCCTAACATAACAGAATAAACTAACTATCATAACCAAAACAGAGTAAATTCAAACTCGCATTCCTTTTAATTCACGTTCAAATTGAAAACTGAAAGCAGAGCAAATCTAGTTCATGTTTTAAGTTCTACAGAAATCAAGTATTCTTTCAACATTCATCAACGTAGAATATATCAATATGCTGGAAACGATACAGTTGGAAGAATGGTTTAAGCAAGAACCTGAACAAGTTAATTCCCAAACTCAAATAAGCTAACATGC
>SNQJ01S0008280.1:42547-73175 GCA_010110895.2 Picea sitchensis
TTCCCATCTTCTTCCAGAGTGTCCTCCAGAAATGTCCAATGAATTTCGTATCCCTGTCCAATACTATGCTTCTGGGTAACCCATGAAGTCTAATGATCTCCTTGAAGAACAAATTTGCGATATGAGTCGCATCGCTGGTCTTCTGGCATGGGATAAAATGTGCCATTTTTGAAAACCTGTCCACTACCACAAAGATGGAATCAACACCTCTTTGTGTCCTCGGAAATCCCAATACAAAATCCATGTTGATCGCCTCCCATGGCCTCTCTAGTATGGGTAATGGCTGATAAAAACCCGCATTCTGCTTTCTCCCCTTCGAATGCTGGAAAATTCTACATCTGTCAACAAACTTTTTGACATCTACTTGCATGCCCGACCAAAAATATGATTCGCTCAGCTTCGCGAACATTTTGTCATGGCCAAAGTGTCTTGCCAATCCACCACTGTGCTTCTCCTTCAACAGATTCTCCCTCATGGAGCAATTCAGAATACATAGTTGATTGCCTCTGAATAGTAATCTCTCCTGGATCATATAATCTGTCCAAGGACTTCTGTCTCTGAGAACTGGATTCTCAGCTGCTTCATACGCTTCTCCAAAATCTGCATCACCTGTGTACATGTCCCTGAGATTTTCAAAACCCAATGTTTTGACTTGGAATTCCTGCAACAGCAAACATTTCCTGCTCAAAGCATCAACCACTTTGTTAGCAGTACCTGAAATATGTTTAATCACAAACGTGAAATTTTGCATATACTCTACCCATTTTGCATGTTTCTGGTTCAACTTCTCTTGTTGACTCACAAACTGCAATGCATGATTATCACTATACAATACAAATTCTTTTGGGATCAAGTAATGCCTCCACTTCTTCAGTGCCTGGATAATAGCATAGAACTCCTTATCATACGTGGAGTATTTCAGTTTTGCTTCATCGAGCTTCTCGCTGAAATATGCAACTGGTCTGTCGTCCTGACTCAAGACCGCTCCTATGGCAAACCCACTTGCATCACATCTCACCTGAAATGTTTTCTGGAAATCCGACAACACCAACACTGGTCGTTCTGTGATCTTCCGCTTCAACAGATTGAAGCTCTTCTCAGCCTCTGTTGTCCAATGAAAAGACTTATGTCGCTTCTTTACTGTGTCCATCATTGTTGTGCTAATCCCACTGAAATTCCTGATGAACTTTCGGTAGAAACTAGCCAAACCATGGAAACTCCTCACCTCGAAAACATTTCTCGGTGATGGCCAATTCTTGATCACTTCCACTTTACTTGGATCCATTTTTAATTCATTCGCCGATATGACAAAACCCAAGTAAATGAGTTATGTCTTCATGAATGAGGACTTCTTCATATTAATCAACAGTTTCTTCTGCTGTAGTTTTCTCATCACAATGGCCAAATGTTTCAAATGTTCAGCCTTCGTCTTACTGAAAATCAGTATGTCATCCAGATATACGACGACAAACTTTCCGATGAACTCTCTCGAGACTTCGTTCATAAACCTCATAAAGGTACTCGGTGCATTGGTCAAGCCAAACGGCATGACTAACCATTCATACAGTCCTTCGTTGGTTTTGAAGGCTGTCTTCCATTCATCGCCTTCCCTCATGCAAATCTGCTGATATCCACTTTTCAAATCAATCTTTGAAAAAAAATTTGCCCCGCTCAGGAAATCCATCAAATCATCCATTCTCGGCAGTGGAAACCTGTACCTGATGGTTATCTTGTTGATGGCCCTCAAGTCGATACACATTCTCCAACCTCCATCTTTCTTCGGACTAAGCACTGTCGGAACAACACACGGACTCAGGCTTTCCCTGACCAATCCTTTGTCCAATGACTCCTGGACCTGCTTCTTGACCTCATCATTTTCCTGCGGCGTCAATATGTACGCAACTTTGTTCGAAAAACTGGCTCCTAGTATGAGATCAATATGATGACTTACACTCCTCATCGGTGGCAACGAATGAGGTAATTCGTCCACTATGATGTTAGCGAACTCTTCCAACAGTTCATGAATCTCATCTGGTAGATCATCCACTCTTGTGCTAGTCAGAACAATCCTCGGCTTTCTGACCACAAAGAATTGTGGATCTTCCTTCTTCTCCATATCTGTAAGAAGCTCCTTCCCACTCATGAGAAGTATTGTGTTGCTTACTTCTGGCTTCACCTCCTTATCCTTTATCGGAAGCAACCTGTGTGTCCTCCCATCCTTCTCTAAAGTATATGTGTTCATCCTCCCATCATGAACCACATTTCGGTCATATTTCCATGGTCTACCCAGTAATAAATGACATACATCCATGGGAATGACATCACATAAGACCTTATCATTATATCCCCCTATATTGAATTCAACTAAACACTGTTAAGTGACACTCACCTGATGTCCCTTCTGTACCCATGAAACTTTGTATGGACTCGGGTGATCAGTTGTCTCCAGCTCTAGCTTCTCTACCATCTCGGTCGAAACGAGATTATCAGTACTACCACTGTCCACGATGACCTTGCATACCCTGTATTTGGTCTTGCAAGTTGTTCTGAACAGTCTGGTCCTTTGTACTGGACTTTACACCTCCTTCTCAGGTGTCAAAAGGACTTTATGCATCGCAAGCAATCTTCCGCCTTCAGCATCTTCTGCCTCAACATCACGCCTCTGCGCTTCAGCGATGTGAGATTCTCCACTATCCTTATTTTTCTCTGGACACTCGAATGACTTGTGCCCATTCTTTCCACATGTGAAGCATGTGATTACTCCACCTTGGCCTCTTCCCCTACCTCTGGTACGAGGAAAAGTGTTCGCGTCAGCATAATCTCCTCTCTGCTCTGTATGTTGTCCTCTCTGCTCGACATGTGGCCCTCTCTGTGAGGTTCCACCTCTTTCAACTTTACCCTGAGGTTTATTCCATTCCTCCTTGGGCTTCTAATATTTCTCCTGGGCAACTGCCTTGCCTCTGGGCTGACTTCTGCCTTGCCCTCGCTGACCTTGCTTACGGCTCAGCTTCTCTTCGGCTTTCAGAGCCATCTGATAAGCATCCTCCACTGTCCTGATGGTAACCATGCTTAATTCATCCTGAATGTCGTATCTCAGACCATTCAAATATCTGGCAACCTTCTCATCATCTCTCTCCCGATGACCTGCTCTGATGTTCAGTCGATAGAATTCCTCAGTGTATTCTTTCACTGTCATCAATTTCTGTCTCAGGTTCTGCATCCTCCTAAACAGAGAAATTTGATAGTCTCTTGGGATGAATTTTTCCTTCATCTTCGCAATCATTCGATCCCAACTTTTGATCTTCTGCTTGCCTTTGCAGCGTCTGTTAGCTTGTAGCTCGTCCCACCACAATGTTGCATGTCCTTTCAAGCGCGTAACATCATGCTTGAATTTTTTATCCTCTTCGATGTCTTCATAATCGAAGTAAGTGTCAAGAGATCTAATCCAATCCAGTAGCTCCTCTGCATCCAGATTCCCCTCATAGACTAGAATGTCCATCTTCGCCTTCGCACCCATCCTGGCGATAGATTTAATCAGTCGTTCATTTGCGGCATCCTCGGCTGCAACTTCTTCGTGTTGTTCAGCTTCAACTTCGCCTTCGGAGTCGCTCAAATCTCCAGCACTGGCTGTGCGTCTCTGCGCTGCCTCCATATCCTCGAGTCTTGCTCGAAGATCTCGCATTTGCCTCTCCATTTCTGGATTTCATGATGGCCTGCCTCTTCTTCGCACCTCTCGATCCTCTGGATCAAGTGATTGTCTTTCTCTTCTAGGCGGCATGGCGAATTCTGTCCCTCTCTGCTACAGAAAACAAAGAGGTAATTCCCGCTCTGATACCACTCTGACGCAACCGCACTCCTTAGAGCACGACCACTCTCACAGGACCTTCTTTTCTTCCTCGGCCCGAAGAACTCGACAGTTCTTCTATTTCCCTATCGGGAAATCTGCACCCACAGTTCTCTTCGGCGCGATCCTCCCTTCTCTACTTTCAGAGGATTGGAACTCGCGGGTTCGCAAGTTCTTGTTTACTCGCTGGGCTCTCGAATCCCCGAGACCCGATATGTCAGTCGATGCTGACTCCTTCTCGCTTTATCGGGACTTTCGCGCTATCGCGACCTCGCTACTCGCGATGCCAAGTTCTTAGTTTTCCAACTCTCGACTCGCGATGTGCCGAAACGCTGATACACACGTGCGAGTTGACTTTTCCGACGATCCCCTATCTCGTCGGGACTTCGGACTTCGTGGAATCGCGAATCCTGATGTCCAATGCTCGGGACTTTTGCTGCGAATCCCCGATAGCTCGCGTCACCTGCAACATCACCAACTCATGTGGCCCACACTATTCACTCACCTGTCGGAGTATCGCGCTTCGCAATATCGCGACTTTCGTTGCGAAGATTTGGAGTCTCGACTCACGAACTCCCGAGATGACGATCCACGAGTAGATCCAACGGTCCTCGTGATCCCGATTGATGGTCATGCCCTTCCTGAGCTTAGAACCCTCTCCGTGCTTGCGCTGTAACTACCTTGTACCTCCACAAGATTCAACAACCCTCGAAAACTTCGCGAAATCTCCCGAAGGATTTCGGTCGTCTGTTCTTCCTTATTCTAATTTCCCGAAGTGAAGAGATGTCTCTCTTCGAGACTCGTTCACCTGCTCGCAACTCTGCGACACTTCCTCCGAGCCTTCAACGACAGTTTCTCCCTGCACTTATCCTTCGAAGAATTCAAAGGCCTACTCCTCCTGAGCTTCCTTCGCAAACCTTAAATCCTTAGAAAGAACTTTGCACACACTCCTTGCGGAAAATCTTCAACCTTGTCTAAGTGTTGAAGTCTTTCGACCCTGCGCACTCCTGCAGCAGCAGTCCTTCAATACTTTGCTCAGAATTGCAACTCTGAGACTCAGCTTGGCCTGCGCACTCCTTGCACGGCACTGTGCCTATCTGCACTCTCGAGGAAATGAGAACAAAAGCTATCTCTAAGTGAACCCTTCTGTCAACGCACTCCTTGCGGACGATTCGACTGCACTCCTTGCCGGAATCCTCTAGCTCACTTAGAGAAACAATTGAAACTCATTCATTCACCCTCTCAGACTTCAATTTAACCATGAAATCAGATACACAGCATATAAAAGCAAATGTATGACATGAAGCAAATATTCATGAGCATAATATCAACACACAGAGAATAGACACATAACCATGGATTTGAATCAAAGATTTCTTCTATTAATTCAATATCTATACATGGATGTTATTTTCATAGTTCTCTTCTTGCTCTTCTCTTCTTGCTTCTGCTCTCGATATATTACAATGATATAATGAGGGTGTCTATATTCGTTTTCCCTCTTGAATTCTAAAGCTATCAAATCTACAATTAAAATTCCTATCTACCAGAATTAACTATCTTAAATGCCTCATCTACCTAAGGACGAGAGCTATCCGCTCAAGGTCCATTACAATATACAAATGCGTCATTTCTTAAATGGCTCATTTAAGATCATGCAACAATCCCAGAGTATTTTCAAAATGTGTGCTGGCTTATCCAGCTATTTTCCACTCGATGTGTTGGCTCGCTTGATGTGTTGGCGATGCTCCTGCATCAATATGTTTTAAAAAAATAACTCCCTCGATTCATCATCCATTCCTCTGAATTCAGGCCCAGTTCTCTATTGCCTCGAGGTGACATTAAATTATCACAATACCATTGATTTCACGACCTTGAATAAGGTTTGATTAGTTGATAACGCGGTTCTTTTATATAAACTATACAATCATCTCTCAATAGTTTCAACTTTGAAATTGTACAGACTTTGAACTTTGAAAGTGTTTGCAGAAAATCGAGACCATGCTAGCTTGTCTGAGTTTCATAATTATCCAATTTGGTTTTTCCTGCAGGAAAACCTCATTTTTGAGGGGGACGAGGCATAATGCCTAGGTACAAAAAAAGAGTTTTTATTATGACAAATACACTTAAGGGAATAAGTCATGAACCCACTCTCCTATATATAACCCCACCTAGATGTGGGGATCCCCTACCACTATCCTGGTAGGTAAATTCTTCTATTTAACTATTCTACTATGGTTCCATTGAAATTGCAACAGTGAGAACTTGTATCAGTGTAATACATTGACTTAGCTCATTCTACACACAATACAAGTGCATCCAACAATGAACAGTTTATACCACATCGACAAGAATTACAGTCTTCTATAGGATTGCACCACATGCGCATTCAAGCACCGAATTGAAGAAGTTGATGCTACTCAACACATGAAGAGAAAGAAGAACGAAAAAAAACTCTGAGGAACCCTGAGCATCAATATTGCAACAAAATAGGGAGAGGAAAATGGATGACATCAATAAAACAAAGTTCAAAGACATTCACAACAGAGTATCTAAACCAAGTTTTAAGAGGAGAGTATGTAACTAACCTCGATCAGAGCCTGTGTGAGGTGGTTAATTCCATTAAACCCTCTTGAACGATGCTAGAGGAAAGACCAGTTCCAATTCAATTGTGAACTAGGTGGACAAAGTTCATGTTTTTCTCTATGATGATGTCTACTTGGTAGAGGAATATTGATCTCTAACCTCAACATTCTCTCTGGCTGAAAATACAAGGAAAAACCAAGCCTCAGGTATACTCCACCTGCCTCAGGAACCCCTCTACCACTACTCCACCTGCTCGAGGAACACTCTGCCAACTGTTTTGACAAACCCATAGCATTAACACACAACTCTTCCACCTCTTTTGACGTATTAATGGGGTGACAACATCTAACAACCACCCCTGGTTCCCATACCCAATGCCAATGTCAGACAATGGAACTTTAGCTTAAACCAACCTTTAACGCCTTGAAAAGCATGCAATGAAATAATTGAAATTGCCCAAAACATAATGTCCCTGCTATGACAGGGACATAATAAATATATCACCAATTACTATATAAATCAATGCATCTTTTTTTAATATCTCGCACTAGAGTTAACTCTTGAAGACCATCTAGCTATCCAACCAATTGTTGTCTCTAGTTAATATTAGAGGTCTTAGAGGCATAAAAATAGAGGAAGATACATTTTTTAATAGCTTTTAAAAAGACTTACACTGCAATTAGAAATCTTTCCTTTTACCTTGTTTTGTTTTGTTTTGTTTTGGTTGTGAGTGTAGGTCCTTGTTGAAGAAAGTCATGGTCCAAGCAAACTTGCAAATAGAAAATTTAGGTCTGATTGTCATAATGCAATGTTTCAAAATCTAGACAATCAAAATTATTGACATATAATTGTTTGATTTTAGAGGTACCGAGTACACATAATTTTTCGTATGAGTGCTTATTGTTAGAGAGAGCTTGCTAGAAGAAAAATTTAGATAAGAAAAATTATTGACATATCATTGTTTGATTTCAAAGCTACTAAGTATACATACTTTTCTGTATGACTGTTTATTGCTAGAGAGATCTCACTAGAATATAATTCATCAACACTTAAGTTTGTTGGAGTTTTCCTTGTTACATGGGAGGTAAAGGGAAATGTTGTTTCATCAGCACTAACCAGAGTCAAGGTGAAATCACTTCGTGAAGCATCTTGTCTAGTTTCATATCTAGTTCGAGGAATGGAATCAATATTAAGTTCAATCTCCATTTAGGTTGACACATCTTTAGTTTCTCTCGGAAGGTGGAACGAGAACAAAGTGAAAGTGGAAAAGGATATACTAGGAAGGCTAGGAAAAGAGTAGGATGATTATTCTTACTCTGTTCCCTCCAATGTTGTTGTAGGAAATGGTATTTAATTATCCAACAATCTAGCAATGGTGGTGATGGGGAGGTAGTCTAGGGATAACAATGGTTATGATGGGAAGGTGGTCTAAGTATAGCAATGAGAAGTTGATGTTTTCAATACATATCAACCTGACACTTTGGTAATAATAACTAACATAGTTCGAAGATTGAATTAATAATATGTTTTTTGTTTTTGCAGAGCTATGAATACGAATTTAAACCCAATTAAATGGGATAAAACATAGTGATCATTAGATTTTTAGAATTATGAATTTAGTAAATTCATTTTCAAATCTAAGAATTATGAATTTAGTAAATTCATTTTCAAATCTAAGAAGAATGAAAAAAATTACATACACCAAAAACAATTTAAATCCCATCAAAATGAATGAACCAATCAAGAATTAAATTTAAGAAATTAAAATATTCAACTTTTTTATGATTTTACTTTTAAAATGCATTTAATATGAGTATTCATGAAACTTAAGAAATGGTAGAAACATTTGTGAATTAATACAATTTTTGAAACTTAAGAAATGGTAGAAAAATTCATGCATACATTGACTTTGTACAGAAAGCTATAATCAATGGAGAAATAAGCACTAATAAAATGCTTCTCATACTTAACAAGAGTTGCAAGGCAACAGAGTCCCTGTCTTTGGCAGTTTGAAAATTGATAATAATAATGATTTAAAACCTCATATGCATAATTAAATTTATTACTTAAATTTTATTACTAAAAGTTAGTGAACATAATTATCAATATTAATATTTTTATTATAATTATTATTGATTTTTATTATAACTATATTTAGTATCATTATAATATAATATTAATACTAATATTCATTAGTGAAATGAATTATTATTATTAATTTTCTCATTATAATTATAATTGATTATTAATATTACTATATTTATTATGATTGTAATCTATTATTCATATTAATATTGGTTATCTCAATATGGAAACATAATGTATGCATGGAACCTCTAAGTTGAAACCCAATTCGACAATATTTATTCTTGCTTTCCATTTTACTTTAACCAAGAAAATAGGTGGTTGACATGAAATGTTTAAATATGCATTCTATAATAAAACATTTAATACTTTATATATTGTATAAAGTATTAAATATTTTGCTGCAAAATACATAATATTCAATATGAAAATGTTTTCACATAAATTATTGTCAGTATTGATGGTTCGACATGGTACGTAAATCCTGTCAGTATTGATGGCCCGGATGGCCCGGCATGATAGGTAAACCAGGGATGTGTTTTTGCGTAGATTCCTCTAAACCAATTCGTACGGCTCCTCGTGGTGGTACGTGAAAACATAAATGTCGATGAGTTGGTGGCAGGGGTCTGGACAAAATTATTTATGGGACTATGAAATATTGATTGTGCAATTAATTTAAATTCTTGAACTACGTGAAAGCCACAATAAGGCCTCAAACTTTTCAACCAATGATAGTTTAAAAAAATAAGTTATTTTATAGATTAAAAAATAAAAAATTGTATTTCTTATGTAGAACATTAGGTTTCCCATGGAAATTTTTTAAGTCAATGAAAATTAATGTCAAATCAATAGCAAACTCATTGTTATAGTCCTGCAAGGACTAATAATAAACAATAAAATACACTTATTTTGGCAAAAATGGTTAGAACACATAATCTTCAACAACTTACAACTTATGGACCTATGGTTGAAAACCAAGTGTTTAAATTAACTACGCAAAATAAGTTAAGAAAGCTAACATGAAAGTGTTTGCTATTAGTGTTGTACATAGTATTTTACTTTATATGTAAATTAATTATGTAATTTTATTTTTTTATATGTTTTATAAAAAAATTTAAGAAAATTTTTATAGTACTTCTTCATGATTTATGGATAGTAAACAATGTAAAATGTTGATCTTGATTACAAAGTCTAACTTCGATGAGATCAAGAGAATCAAACCCATGACCTCCCCAACTTTGGGGGAGAGATAAGAGGTCTCATGTTTGGCTCACGACCAATTGAGCTAACTTTCAGGGCTTTATATGTTTTATAATTATTTGAATTGAATTAATTAAGTTAAATACACATTCATCTCTTTATATTATATACAAAAAGTTACAAGAGTCTTTAGTGGAGTCCTACCTCAAGGAAACCATGTCCTCCAATAGATGAGCATAAACATACTTGTCCGTGTTGTCCAGAATTAACCAACTATATACATATATTAAAAAAGAAATAACAATATCAACTAACATATTAGAACTAAACGTATAAACAAGAAGACAATAAATAATCTAGACATCAAGCAGTATGGGGTGAGACATTGTCCTGCACAGGTCAATCAATACGCTCTTTAATTTCCCACCAGTCATTTTGTGTTGTACCCAAAGGTTAAGGGTATTCATTCAAAATGATGGGATTATCTTGTGCTCCCGCAGAGCTAGGGGAAGCCTCCCTATGGTTCACACCTTCAATTTACTCTATGACATGTGAAACCTCAATTCTTATCCCAAATATCATTTTTGTAGATTACCTCAAATTTTCCATCTAGCAACCTAATGCTATGGAGAATGTCCCGTTATTGTAAATTATTTTCTTTCAAGGCTTCAGTGATGAGGGATTTAACTAGCTAGTATGTGATTGTGATTAAAAATAACTTCGTGTCACAAGTTCGGGAGTAAATTGGGTCATGGATCCAACCCTCTAGTTCAACTTCAATCTATTTATCAGACAGATTATATCTTCTATCTTTCATTGCATTTTCCATCTCTCCCAATTCAATTTTGGTAGAGTCCGAGAACCTAGAATGGAAGAACCTCTCAATGTCCATGGCCTCTGTCTTGGGATATGTGACATATCCTAGGTCCCCATGGGTACAAGCCATGAGCTTCTTGCTTCTACCACCCCCTACCTCAGAAACATTATGTTTTGTCATATTGGGGGTAGACAGGTTTGAAAAGGTGACAGGCCAATCCAAGAATGTAGGAGAGGATGTTCAGGTTTGAATGGTTGGACATGGGAGATTTTGTCACCACCTAACATAGGGTACCTAAGTCCCATTCCCCTCCCAGAGAAAAGTAGTTGTATAGCCGACCCACGCAGAGAAGAATTCGATTATACCCCTCACTCTAATCCATTATCAAAACACTGTGAAACAACCATAATAGCCAAAGAACACATAATGGGTTACTTGTAGTTTGCATGATGTTCTCCAATGGATAAGTCATGTAGAAATCATTTCCATGAGCTTTATCCTCCTTCTCTAGTCGGATCCTATGGTCATTGACCTCAATTAACCCGCACAACTTGTAACCCTCCTTGCTACTTTGAAATCCCATCTCTCCATGCCTTATTTTTCACCTTCCCATCATGGTTGTTTCTCCTGGTATGTTGTCAGGATGAAAATCTTCCTTGAAACAACCATGGAGCAATCCTTCCCCTATACCCTTGCATTCTTTCATTAGTTGGGTTCATAATTTCATAGTTTGGTGGGATGGAGCTCATACTCCTCCCAACAACTCTCAACCCTCTCCTTTGGTGAACTATCATGTCCTCTGGCATTGACATGATTGAAGTCTTCATTGCATGGTGAGGTGGCACCTAGATGACATGTGTATGTGGTCATGACCTTGTCTATTAACACCCCATTTGGAGGAATTAAAGAAAAAATAATAAAACAATAAAAACTGTTTTTATATTATATTTTGTGTGATATTTAAAAATCATGATGTCACATTAAATATTGTTTGACATTAGAAGTTGAATTTTAATTAAAAACATTAGAAGTTGAATTTTAATTAAAAACATTAACATGATTAATAAAAAATATTTTTTATCTTATTTTACATTATAAATATTTGAAAATCATGATGTCACACCAAATACCAAATATTGTTTGACAATGAGAATTCATCGAAAGTCACTTTCCAGAAAAAAATAAATAGAAAATTTTAACTCGGAAATTATTTGCATTAAAACATTGTATACATAAAAACTTTATGGCATGTTACTTGAACTTCCATCAACTCCTCTTCCATCGTAGCTGTTATTTCCTTTTTATTAGTCTTTAATCATTTCCCACTTTAACGTCTTGTAACGAACACCACAAAAGGCAAATTCATTTCCATACATTGATGACTAGAACTCACTACCTCTTTGTGATAAAAAAAACGTTTTTTTTTTTTTAAATATAATGTATATTACATTATTTTTTTCTTCTTCATAAAACAAATATCTTTTCTTCTTCATAAAATACATATCTTGGGGAATTTTGTTAGACACTTCTTTTCATTTCGAGGATGTGTCTTAAGGTAAATCATATTGTTCACAAGCTTAATGTTTTATCAACATAGGGCTCAAGGACATTGCAACATTATACTCATCAAGAGCTCAAAATGTCACCTGAGGGAATTGAACTTATGTGCATAGTATAACACTCCTTCTCATAACTGCTTGGGCTAAACCCAATTGACAACACATATTACATTATAAGGTGGATATCCATTTTATTCCATAGAAACTAGGACAAGAATGTGATCCAAGTGCACAATAAGACACGGTGATAACAAGACAAACACTTTCTCTTGAGACAAGACCTTTAGTTGCCCAACAATTAAGACATAATTGTAACAAAGAATTTGGTACTGACCCACAACACGCACCAAGTACACATTTTTTTTCCAAGATTGACACATTTCTATAGAAACTTCCTTGCATGGGAAACACACCTACCAAATAAAAAATTAATTGTGTGTTGAATGTAGTGGCCATCAAGGAGACATTTTCACATAGTTTCACAAACTGTAAGTCTTGTGATTTGGCTCAATTTGTTTATTTCTCCATTATTACATTGAAAGTTAATAGTGGTTTTGATTTTGTGTAGGTAATTTGATTAAGAATGGATATTTCAAGGAGGGTCCTTACATCTTCCCAATCTTGAAGTCTGTTGTGCTTCTCCCTCCCAACATTGATGACGTTGTCTCTCCTTTTCCAAGATGGATCATGGAATACTTAAAGGTCCTCAAGTAAATTGGCATTGAGTATTTTGCAATTCTTCAGGGTAGGAGGGTCGTGGAGATTGTTATTGGCAAGGAAAGTGCCATATGCTATACTAATTAAAATAAGATAAGATAATATTATTAATGTCCAACAAATAAACAAAAGATAAGTTAATAGGACTAGAAATCACAATTAGTGATACCAATCAATGATCAAGTCACTAAATACCAGAGTTGCACGTAAAGCCATAGAAAACTTGGTAAATCCATAGAAAACTGAGAAAAAACATTTAAAAAAAATAAAAAATAAAAAAAATATCAAAATAGTTTTTGACTCCACAGAGATGTCATGAAGAGGATAAGTAAGATATGCTATCCTTCTTGCTATTGTACACAAGGGGACCTGATGCCAGCTCTATGTGTCTATCAGATATATTGTTCTAATGTACATGGAAATGGATTTTCAATGTAACGTATGATGCAATTAATTTATATTATTCCTAATATACATGGGAATAGATTTTCAATGGAATGTATGATGCAATTGATTTTTTATTTTCTTAAAACTATGTAAAAATAAGAATTATCCATTGGAGGAGCTCCATGGGAATGGATTTTGAATGTAATGTATGATAAATTAATTTATATTATTCCTAATATACATGGGAATGGATTTTCAATGTAACGTATGATGCAATTAAATTTTTATTTTCTTAAGACTATGTAAGAATAAGAATTATCCATGGGAGGAGCTCCTTTTGTGATGTTAATACCTTTTTTTCTTTTTTCGATAGTGGCTTGTAAGGATGCCTCCAAAGTTCCTTTCTATGATGCCAATACCTTCTTTCTCGATTGCAAGGATGCCTCCAAGTCTCATCTTCACTACTAGGTCCTTCATTCATGACATTTATAATAACCATAGATTTGTTATTGGAGGCTATTGCTAAAGAAAGTGATAATGGTAGAACCACCTTGAAAATTATGAAATTCCTACTAAAAGATGCTTTAGGTGGTTCAAAATTAAGTAATTTTATGTAAGCGCTCAATCTTTTTTTATGGAACCAATGAAGATATGGAATTGTAGGTCCCTTCAAAAGCACCATGGTTTTTGGGATTAGGGAGAAGATAAAGAGGAAAACCCATGAAGAATGAGATTGAATTTGAATATAAATATTAATTGAAAAACTATTACACTATAAAGGGGAATCTTAGAGAAATTGGGAAAAACATTAATATGAATTACTTAAATTTTAGCTTAATAATGAGGAGAAACGTGAAAAGTAGAAGAAACTCATTTGGAATGTTGTTAAAAAATGAAAAACTAAAAAAATCCCAATCAAATTCTCATTCAAAATACAAGGAAGGAGGACATGAAATTCCTACTAAAAGATGCTTTAGGTGGTCCAAAATTAAGTAATTTTATGTAAGCGCTCAATCTTTTTTATGGAACCAATGAAGATATGGAATTGTAGGTCCCTTCAAAAGCACCATGGTTTTTGGGATTAGGGAGAAGATAAAGAGGAAAACCCATGAAGAATGAGATTGAATTTGAATATAAATATTAATTGAAAACTATTACACTATAAAGGGGGAATCTTAGAGAAATTGGGAAAAACATTAATATGAATTACTTAAATTTTAGCTTAATAATGAGGAGAAACGTGAAAAGTAGAAGAAACTCATTTGAAATGTTGTTAAAAAAACGAAAAACTAAAAAAATCCCAATCAAATTCTCATTCAAAATACAAGGAAGGAGGACAATCCATAAGAAAAAAAAATCAAAGATTTGCAAGTTTTTGAGGTGGTACAATGTAAATCTAATCATATATTGAAAATTAGTGGTCACAAGGTAATGCAAACACAATTGCTCAGTCTTTTGTCCTTTGTTTAACATATTTTATTGTGTCGATGGGAATGTAGGGCAGTTGGTTCTAATTTTGAATTTTATGGCGGAAAATACAAGATTTATCGATTAAAAAAAAAAGATCATACACATAGTGAGTGGAATTAGAAAAATATCCTTATTCCATCTTAGAAGTTTGGAAACACACATGGATAATATAAAACAATTGGATTAGCACGATAATTGTATTACTAAAGTAGATGGAAAAGTAAATGACATGGCCTTTCATCAAAGTCATTTAGGATTGGGAGATGGTTTATCTATTTATTCATATATTGAGGGAAATGAAATTCAATAAAAGTTTTGACATGACATCACCTGCATTAATGAACCACAACTTTTTGACATATTAGTTGAATATAATGACCTACCAATAAGGTAACATTTGTAGAAATATTTTACAATTCAACTAAATACGCCAAAATGACAACAAAGGTGCCCAATAAGTGTTGGATCATGTTGTCATTGATGCCAATGGTTTGATTGATTGATGTCAAGTGATTGATTGATGTCAAAGGATTGATTGATTGAGTAGGGCAGTTGGTTCTAATTTTGAATTTTATGGCGGAAAATACAAGATTTATCGATTAAAAAAAAAAGATCATACACATAGTGAGTGGAATTAGAAAAATATCCTTATTCCATCTTAGAAGTTTGGAAACACACATGGATAATATAAAACAATTGGATTAGCACGATAATTGTATTACTAAAGTAGATGGAAAAGTAAATGACATGGCCTTTCATCAAAGTCATTTAGGATTGGGAGATGGTTTATCTATTTATTCATATATTGAGGGAAATGAAATTCAATAAAAGTTTTGACATGACATCACCTGCATTAATGAACCACAACTTTTTGACATATTAGTTGAATATAATGACCTACCAATAAGGTAACATTTGTAGAAATATTTTACAATTCAACTAAATACGCCAAAATGACAACAAAGGCGCCCAATAAGGTTGGATCATGTTGTCATTGATGCCAATGGTTTGATTTGATTGATGTCAAGTGATTGATTGGATGTCAAAGGATTGATTGATTGATGATTGATGTAATATAATATGTATTTTCCTTTGATGAGAATGCATAGATGAAGATGGATCAATGAGTTGTCATTGATATGATGAAGATGGATCAATGAGTTGTCATTGATACATGATGAAGATGGATCGTTGTGGTTTCATTATATATGATGCATTGTTGGAAAATGTATAGATGACTCCATTATTGTCTTATCATGATTGATATATGCACAAATGGATGAACTCCAAAGTGGTCCCCTATGGTGAAAGCCCCTCACAGGAAGACTCTTTGCGGATTGAGTTATCCTAGAAGAATGGTTGGAGGGACCCTCATCTCTCATTATTTCTTATCATGATTGATAAGGTGTACAAATGGATGAACCTAAAGTTTTGGTCCCTTTATAGTGAAATCCCCTAATGGGAAGAAATTTAATGGATTGAGTTATCCTAGAAGAATGGTTGGAGGACCCATGTTTGTATGTGGAATAATGAGATGAAGATCAAGGAAATTGTTGGTGAAACTATCCTAGATGGATAGTGCTTGTCATGCCATTTGGTGGTATGTGGAATGTCACATAACCCTCACATGGTTTGAGAGTTATGGCCTTACTTAAGATGAAGGACCCCTACATGAAGGCTCTTCAGCCCCAAAGTCAAAGAAGTCAAAGTGACCTAAAAGAAGAAAACTACTATTTAAATGATAAAGTAAAGTGACAAAGTCAAGGTGGATTTATTTAAATAATAAAGAGAAGTGACAAATCAATAAATGATAAAGTAAGTGGACAAAATCAAGAAGGGATATTTAAATGATAGCATTGAGAGCTCTCTATTCATGGAAAGTAGGTTAACCCTAAAAATAAGGAAACAGGTTAAGTGACCTAGAAATGAGTTAAGGACCTAAAAGAAGAAATCATTATTTAAATGATAAAGTAAGGTTACAAAATTCAAGGTGGATTATTTAAATACCAAAGAAGTGGAAAATCAAGAAACACAAAGTAAGATGAGAAAAATCAAGAAGGAACATTTAAATGATAAAATATTGGAGAAATTTCTCATTTTATGGAAAGTGGTTAAACCCTAAAATAAGGAAAATAGGATTAAGCGGACCTAGAAATGGATTAGGTGACCTAGAGGATGGAAGTATAAATAATTATAACAATGGTCTCTTGTAGATCATCCCTTTGTGGATCAAATGGAGAGCTCTTTGTGAGAATATATTTTGGAGTATTGATGGAGAGCTTCTTTGAGCATTTTGGTGTGGAACACTTGAGCATATTGAAGATCCACAGGTGAGTGAGGTAAAAAATGATATATAAGCCTAATTTCAGTAGGAAGGTGAAGAAAAGAGGGCTAAAATTGAAGGGAGGATAAATACTTTTGATGCTTCTAATAGTATGTGTTATTTTACAGGTCATCTCACCCATTTTGCAATAACATTTTCTATAATGATCTTAATCGGGAAATTGTTATTCCATTGAGAAACATACCATGTATATGTGGTAAAAAAATTCATCTTGTGGGTCGTTGTATTTTTGAGTTACACCATGGAAAAATAGGGTTTGTGCTGGGTCCCTAAACTAAAACAAGTGTTTCGGGTAAAACATCATAACTTATTCATAACATATCCAAATTCATGGACCAAATGTTTTGGTTAGGGTATAGTCTTTAGTATGTTTTGTAACAGTTTCAGATCAATTCAATGAATATTTTGTATGGGCCACGCTCTACAAGGTCAATCTCTAGTATAAGACAGAATTCAGCAAAGTATGCCATTTTTTGCTATAACTCCTTTCTGAGAGGTTCCAAGTAGTGAAACCCGAGGGAATTGCATAAAACACACCAAGAACATTGTGTACTACTTTCATCTCTTTATTAATTACAGGTACAAAGTTAAGGATTATTTCAAGTTGGGTTGTTGACTAATCCAAAACTAGTCATGGTTGAGACAAGCAGTTGATGAGTTGGCACACACATGAGGTGTATAGTTGATGATGTTGGTACATATTGATGAGTCATTTTGATGAGTAGTTGACACATGATTTGTATATAATTTGGTACATGGTTAATGCACTTGCTTTATGGTACACGCTGATTATAGGTTGTTTTATATAGGCTGGTGCATGGTTGATGCACTTGTTTCTATGTTAGCAGATTGATATATGTTGAGGATTGCCTCATCTCTGGTGCTGAGAATGTAAGTTGAGTCTCTTGTATATAGATATGGTGCCTTGTAGAGTTGTACTCTATCTGCTTGTTGTTGAAAACCGGATTGAAGAAGTCCATAATAAAAGAAACATTGTACATACATCTGTGTTCTTTGTGTTCCTTGTGGAGATGATTTGTTGATGATATAAGCTAGTTGATATGTATTCACATCTAACTTATTATAAAATGACAACAATGAGTAATGAGAAAATGTTGAATGTTAACCAAGGAGTTTTTGTGTAAGAGGAAGTTTTGTGGGAAAAAGAGCCCCACACTCATCTTCACCCCCAATCAAGCCCCTCTAGGTGTGGTATGTGTGTCCAACAATTGGTATCAGAGCGGGTCTTCACAACAAGCCTTAACAAGTTTGGAAGGGAGATCCATAGACACACAAAATGGATGTGATGAAATACCAATCCTTGATGAGGAAAATTATTCCCAATTTGGAGAATAGAGATGAGTGTATTTGAAGACAATGGGAGCAGAAATTTGGAAGACAACCATTGGTTGATCAATTTCGTTGAAGAACAAGTCAAAAGTTTGCATCCCAAAGGGAAGGAAAGAATAATGATGCATTACCTCTCAAGACCATTCCTAGTGGACTCTCAAGCCCCATCAAAGAGAGCATGGGACACCACTTCCGCCAAGGTGATCTATGGCTAAAGCTAGAGAGACATATCAAAAAGAAAGAAGATGTTGAAGACCAATTCGGCCAAGATCAAAGGTAAAGAATCTCTAACTCTGGATTGCATATGTGATGATTTTAAAGGAAAAAGAATCATGTGATGGACATTGGCAAGAAGGAAGATATTAAAGATACTTCAAATGAAGGTGAACTCCAAAGACCCTTGATTGCATTGATTCAAAATGTGATGATGTTGAATTTTTTCTCAAGGAAGAAGATGATCTAGAAACAACTTGTAATAGTTTGTGTAAGTTATCCCATGGAAATAATAGAAGAAAATCTATTATAATTTCAAAAGGAAATTGAAGAGGGCTTATATAGATATAGAAGTGATCATTTTATACACACTATAACCATCTTTGATAACACCAAAAAGTTTCTTAGGAGGAGTCAGTACATCTTGATGTTAAAGGAATTGCTCAAAGAGAGAAATAAGACCCAACTAGAAGAAAAGGGAAGAAGAAATCACAAGACCAAGAATGAAAAAGAAAAATGTGAAGGTAGATGATGAGATTAGAAAGTTTTGGCTGTCCATCCTAAGACCCAAATTGAAGAAGCCGCTAAAAAGAATAAAGGAACCATTGAAGAATCAAATAAATGAAAAGGAAGAGTCATGTTGTAAGTTAGAAGTTGAAATTGTTGACCTTAGAAAGAAGGTAGAAAATTCAAACAAAATTCATGAATAGCTCACTAATATTGGATGAGATCCTAGAAAGTCAAAGATCAAATTACATGATAAATCAAGTCTTGGATACAAGGGAGAAGATACACATGTCGAATCAAGCACCCCAAAGAAGCATGAGGTAACCATCAAAGAAGGAAGACAATGTTGCAAAGCAACCATACACAAGGCAAAGAAAATTTCCAAAAGAAATGCCAAGGAAGACATCAAGAAGCTATTCTTGGGACACCAAAGCAAAGGTATGAAAGTATTTTCATGGGCAATTGTTATTCATGTAATGGATATGGTCACAAAGCTTCTTTGAAATGTAGATCTCATGAAAGGAGATATAATGGAAGGATTTTATAACACCATGAGGTGTTGGATGTGATCAATTAGGACACATTGATGTTCACTGCAACACTAAGAGATGCCATACTGTAGTGGATTTGGCCAATAAATCCCATGAGTGTTGGAACACAAGAAGAAAGTCCATGATGAGTAGAACTTCAAATAGCATGGTTAGAAGAAGGAATGAAGTAAGAAAGGGAGATATCTTTGAAAAGTTGGATTCTCAGAGCTCAAGTTCCGAGGAGTAGGGACATCTACGTATGGGTGAAGAAGACAAAGCAACACTAGAACGAAATGAAAGAATGAGGGGAAGCTCAAGTAAGTCATATAATGAAGCATACGTGGGTACGTTGGTATCAGTCGCGTACATACGTAAGCTAACCTTGTATAGGTCATGTACATCTCACAGCTGTTGTACAAAGCGTAATTAATGATAAGGAAGCCTTGAGAAAAAGGCTCTGCACATGGATTGCATCTTGATGTGATGGTATACCACTCTGTTGTAGGACCGGCATTGTTTGTTGCAAGTTATGACACTATTTGGCGGTAGTTTAAGTGTTCATCTATTGACGGCAAAATAAAATCTCAAGTGCATGACATTAACCCATGAGTATGGATTGATGCCGACCAGCAATGTACATGTTTGGTGCACTCATAGATGGCATACGCTTGATGATACTACACCATTGGTACCACTTGATTAGCAATAAACAATTGGCATTTGTTTGAGATAATTGATTGTGGCACTTATTCATGATGGGTGGAGACATATCATGAGTGATATGATACATTGTTTGACATGTTGGTAGATGCACATGGTTGTCATGGTTGGCATATTGGTGGATGCACATGGTTGGTATATTGGTAGATGCACATGTTGGCATGTTGATAGTTGCATATGATTGATACATTCTATGAATGATATATTTTGTCACATTACACGATGTTGATGTACATGGATGATATACGAGGGTGTTTCGTGCATGATGAGCACAATATCTTTGTACGTGGATGTATCAGTTTATACTGTTCATGATTCTTTATTTCTACTGTCATATTTTGCTTAATGATGTTTGGTATGGTATGAGTTTGATGCACGAATGTGTCCAAGGATCGCTATATGCTAGCAATGTTGTTCATCTTGTAGAAAGATAGGGGAGACATACCCATAGGGGAGTCATTCTTCTCCCATGATTCTATGAGGAGATATTTATCGGATGCATACAAGGAAAAAGAACCCTATAATTTCACATGAAAGAGCATCAGGAGCAAATTTTAGGAGAAATGGTCATAGGGGGAGTATTTCTGATATCTTCAACATTACATTAGAGTGATATCCCTTGTTCAAAAAGGGGAGAGATTATCTAGAGAGGAATATCAAAGGCATTCATAGGGGAGATATTATTCATAGGAAAATCAGAGGCATTCAGTCCCAAGGGGAAAATGACCCTTTGTCATTGATGTCAGTAAGGTGAAAGAATCACATTGATGTGATTGATGTTTATTGATGGGGAGAGATAGTCGATTGAATATTGATGTAGATCATGTCTTATCTACATGTTGACATCAATAATTAGGATTGGTGCTGACATCAATGTTAGTATTGCCATCAATGCCATGAGATTGTTGATCATGTTTTCATTGATGCTATTTGATTTCATTGATGTCAAGTGATTGATTGATGCCAAAGGATTGATTGATTGATGTCTGATGTAATATAATATGTATTTCCTTGATGAGAATGCATAGATGAAGATGACTGCCAGGTTTCATTTGTACATGATGCATTGTTGGAAAAAATGTATAGATGACTCCATTATTGTCTTATCATGATTTCGATAAGGTGCACAAATGGATGAACCCAAAGTGGTCCCCCTTATGGTGAAATCCCCATGGGAAGATGCTTTGTGGATTGAGAGTTATCCTAGAAGAATGGTTGGAGGACCTCTCTCATTATTTCTCTTTTCATGGTTGATAATAACTGGAAATGGATGAACTCCAAAGTGGTCCCCTTATGGTGAAAGCCCCCAATGAAGACATTTACTGATTGAGCTATCCTAGAAGAAATGGTTGAGGACCCATGCTTGTATGTGGAATAATGAGGATGAAGATCAATGAAATTGTTGTGAAACTATCCTAGATGGATAGTGCTTTGTCATGCCATTCGGGTAAGTGGTATGTGGAATGTCACATAACTCCTCATGGATTGAGAGTTACATTCCTACAAAGATGAAGGACCCCCATATGAAGGTTTCAGTTCCTAAGGTCAAAGAAGTCAAACTGACTCCAAAGAAAAATTCATTATTTAAATGATAAAGTAAAAGGACAAAGTCAAGGTGGATTATTTAAATAATAAAGAGAAGTGACAAAATCAAGAAATGATAAAGTAAGGTGACAAAACTAAGAAGGGATATTTGAATGATAAAGTATTGAAGCTCTCTATTTATGGAAAAGTAGTTAACCCTAAAATAAGGAAAATAGGTTAAGTGGGACCTAGAAACAAGAAAGACCTAAAAGAAGAAAATCATTATTTAAAATGATAAAAGTAAGGTGACAAATTCAAGGTGGATTATTTAAATAATAAAGAGAAGTGAAAATCAAGAAAATGATAAAGTAAGATGAGCAGAATCAAGAAGGAATAGCTTAAATGATAAAATATTATTGGATAAATTTCTATTTAAGGAAAGTGGTTAACCCTAAAATAAGAAAACAGGTTAAGGGACCTAGAAATGGGTTATGACCCTAAAGGATGAAATCATAAATAAGATAGCAATGGTCTCTTGTAGATCATCATTTTGTGGGATCAATGGAGAGCTTCTTGTGAGAATATCTTTGGAGTATTGATGAGCTCTTGAGCATTTTTTGTGGAACACTTGAGAATATTGAATCATCTACAGGTGACTGAGGTAACCAAGGATATCTAGGCCGAATTTCAGAAGGAAGGTGAAGAAAAGAGGGTCAAATTGAAGGGAAGATAAATTCTTTTGATGATGCTTTCTAAGGTACAAGTTATTTATGTGTCATCTCACCATTTTTCGTTATAACTTTTTCTATAATGATTCAGAACGTGAAATTTTTATTCCATTCAGAAAATATACTCAAGTATATGTGGTAAAAAATCTAACTTGTGGGTCATTGTATTTTGGAAGTTACACTTCGTGGAAAAAAATAATTTGTGGCTAGTCCCCAAACTAGTCAAAACAGGTGTTTCGGGTAAAAACGTCACAAATTCTTCATAAAAAAATCCAGAATTCAAAGTGAAACCAAATGTGTTGGTTATTTACAGTATGTAGTATGCTGTGTAACGTTTTTAGATCAATTCAATGAATATTGTAAAAGTGGCATGCTCTACAAGGTCGCCTCTAGTATACACAAAATTAAGCAATGTATGCCATTTTTACTATAACTCCTTTCTAAGAGGTTCCAAGTAGTTCCACCTGAGAAATTGCATAAAACACACTGAAGAACATTGTATCATTTTATATATTTATTCACATAAGTACAAAGTTAAGGATTATTTCAAGTTGGGGTTGCTGACTAATCCAAAACTAGTCATGGTTGAGACAAGCAATTGATGAGCTGGTACATACATGAGGTGTATAGTTGATGATGTTATACATATTGTATGTGAGTCATTGTTGATGAGTAGTTGACACATGATTGGTATATACTCTGTACATGGTTGGATGCACTTGTTTATGGTACAAAGCTGATTGCTGTGTGTTGTTTGGCATAGGTTGGTGTATGGTTGATGCACTTGTTTATGTTGGACAGGATTGGATATATGTTGAGGATTGCTTGCCCCTATCCTTTAGTTGGTGCTGAGAATGTAATCTGAGTCTCTGTATATAGAGCTGGTGTTGTTTGTTGATCTGGCTAAATTGGACTGCTCACAACTAGAGGAGTGAATCCGTCTGTATTGTCTAATTAACCCAAGTTGTTTGGATTAATCCAATCTGAC
Organism: Picea sitchensis; assembly: GCA_010110895.2. Taxonomy (NCBI): domain Eukaryota; kingdom Viridiplantae; phylum Streptophyta; class Pinopsida; order Pinales; family Pinaceae; genus Picea; species Picea sitchensis. The sequence goes on from SNQJ01S0008280.1 coordinate 66,117, forward strand.
GAGTTTAGCAACCTCATAATAATCTAAGTCCTAAAAATTGAAAAACAAAACTAAAGAAGATAAAATAACTTGATGAATAACACTCGCCGAAAACTATATACAAATCTAATATATATATTTATAGTTTACTAACTAATATTTATAACATAAGTCTACTTATTATATGTATAATATATACAAATGATTTTATTTCTATTATATATATATATATATATATATATATATATATATATATATATATATATATATATATATATATATATAACATTTTACAAAATACGAATTTTAATCTAAATCCGCGAAAATCGAATATGGATTGATTTATTAAACAACAACAAAGCTATCTTTCAATCTTTTTTATTTATTTTCTTATAATGTTTATAAACAAGGAATGGAATAACAAAATGTCTAATTGAAAACAAAAATCACAGATAATAGAAAATGTTTTAGCTACAGGAGGTTTCTGTATTCATTAAACTAATGAAATTAAACTAGTAAACTGACCTGTTATCGCATCCACTATTTGTTTAGTGTGTAGCATCCCATCTCCCTGCCTGATGAGGTAAACCCGCGGCAGAACCTACAATTGCTTCTCATAAATGTGAAACAACAATAATGGAATTCAAATGACATAACATATAAGAGATACAATCACAACAATCTCATAATTTCCCAGGCAGCCACATTAAGATAAATCCTGTTGTGAGAGCTTGTGTGTAAATGTTCAATACAGGATAAATATAAATCTCTCAATTCAATGTTTGAACAAAATGATTGTTGTATGTTAAATTTGGAAAGTAAAACATGGATAATACATAAATTTTATCATACCAATCTGTAGTAAACCATGATAGCTAAATCAATCACAATTTAATTACAAATCGAAATAATCATGACTTGAATAAAAACACGATATGGAGAAGCTAAAGTTGTGAAAAATATCATATTCTATTCAAGTCTGTAAATGAGAAATCCATAGTTTTTGCCCCAGACAGAGATGATCTCATGTTTACAACATAACATGCTTATATAGGTTCCAGGAACAAAATGTTTCATGTTGATAACATCAAATCTATTCCAAAAATGTGGGGGATGCAACCTCCCAGATTTTACTTGATATAAAAAACTAACAGCCTAATCTATTTACTAAAAACATAAACATGGTATGGCTGGGAGATCCCAACAGTGCTTCATATCTCTTTGAGAATCATGAGTTCCTGAAAACAAATAAAAATAAAAAGATTTTAGATGTATTTTCAATTATCAAAACAAGCAATTCAAATTTTTCTAATTGGCTACAGAATCGTGAGGCTACAGAATCTCACGATTCTGTAGCTAGTTATAATTATAACCACAATCATATTTTATTCAATCAAACAAAACAAACTGAAAATTAATCTATGCAAACAAATTGTGTAACTAGCTAATCTCAATTTAGGATACACGATTTGTTTGCATAGATTACTTAAGGGATTCAAACAAATCAAGCAATCTTGGAATTTACTATTGCTGTCGTTGCTTCCACATTCTTAAAAATAACAGACCCTGTAGTTTTTTGGCGTTTGTCTTTGGCTTGAGCTATGGATTGGAGTCTGCTATTCTCATTTGTTAACAAATCCACCTGGTCTTCCAAAGATTTAAGTTGGGACTGTAGTAAAGGCACATCTGTATAATACCGGTCGATTCAGGATCGACATTGATTACAGTGTGGCTATAGGGACTGTGAATCGACACTGATAGCATTAACATTTGGAGAATCGTTCATTTGACAAGTAGGTTTGTCATGGAGTTTGATGCCATGAAAATCAGGATTGTCCTTTAGACACGGTGGCAGGTTGGTAACATAATCGTAGGGCCTGTCAGGGCAAAGTCCATATGAATATGGATACTCTTCAGCCAAGAACCTTTCAATTTCCGAATCCGAGTCTTCACTTATCTCAATTGTGTTTTTCATGTCTGCATAGGGTTTGGGTTTGTTTCGAGCACATCGTGAAACCCAACGAGTGACCTTTTTACTCTTATAATTAACATCGACGCTGCCCCTAAGCTTCTTCCCTGTGGGTTTTTTAACAGCCTTAGTACAACTCTTAGGATACGAATCTGGTTGAGTGTCGGGTTGAGTAGAATCAGGGTAGGTCGAGGGTTCAAAATTAGAAACAGGATCACAAGGCATGAGAGAAGGAGGAGAGATGGCAGGTTTCACAAGGGTTTCTATGATAACAGGCTTGTCAACCTGTCCCAACTCACTATTACCGAAACCATTTCGTAATACAAAATCATCCCAACAATCGTTGTTTAATTGCAAATGATGCACAATGATAATCTTAATTAAACCATGTTCAACGGGAAATCAATGAAGCTCATAAGCAATCGCAGGTGATACAAGAAAACCAACCCAAATCTCCCTTCACACGTAATAAATTATTTCCCAATAGCTAACAGATCATGCCATCTAGGTTTTAAAGACGAGACAGGCATACCTCGGTCGCAACTAGTAATTTTCCTTGAGGTGAACAACAATGACCAGGGAACCTCTTCGACTTTTGCGTTCTTAAACCACTTTTGGCCGACAGTTGGTAAACCTGTATCTTGGCTTAAAAAATCTTCAGTCACCTCTAGTTGCATGTCACCTATCTTTGCTCTGCAACCGTCGAATGTCAACACAAACTCTTGAGAAACTCTCATATTGAAACCCTTAAACTTTTCAATAAACAAATGCCAGTTGTTCCTTTCTAAGTTGTCTCTGGCGTTGTCATAAGATAACAAGGTTTGGATGCCATTGGGCTCAATCCTCACCACCGGAGCCATGGCTAACATAAAGGAATCAACACAGAAATTGGACGTAGGGTTTGATAAGAAAACACAGAGCCATAGCCCCGAGTTTTCACAAAGTAATGACAGTTCGAAATGGTAGGCAGAGGCGTTAATCAGCATGCGTGGTAATGAGATCGTGAAGCCCGAGGCCATACAGAGAAATAATATCACGTTGTACCTCATATGATACTTTGGGATATGGGTAGTGTAAGGATGTAAGCACTTGAATCCCATAGAACGCACACTCATGACTTGATTACAAGGTAAATGTATCAAATAAACATTGTGTTAAAAAAATTTATGAATCAAACCCCATTAATATTAATTGAATATTGATGAGTGGAGTTTTTTCATTTATGTAACCAAGGTACGTTTAGGACCAAGGGGTTATAAACAAGTAAAACAATCATGTTCATAGCGAAATACGACAATTTGACAATAGACCATATGAACAGTTATCCTTTGATAAAAAATTGAAACCAAGTGTGAATTCCAGCTGCGAGTTTTCATGCTTACAGTCATGAAAACAAAAATTGAATGGAAGGTATGTAAAAAGAGACAAGTGATAAGTGTCGTTGCTCATGACGAGTAATGAAAATTTAGAGACCCTGTGTAGGCAGCTTATAAACAATAGAAATTATATCATTGTTGCCAACACTCTTGTAGAGTTTTATTCTATTCAGTTGTTGCTGAAAAACCCCCGGATTGAAGTCCATAATAAAAATAAATATTGTACATACATCTTGTTTTCTTTGTGTTCCTTGTGGAGATGATTTGTTGATGATATGTTGCTGCTATGTATTCACATCTAACTTATTATAAATGACAATAATGAGTAATGAGAAAATGTTGAATGTTAACTAAGGAGTTTTTGTGTAAGAGGGAAGTTTTGGGAAAAAGATCCCCACACTCATTCACCTCCCCCTCTAACTGTGGTAGGTGTGTCCAACAATAAGAATGGAGTTACACTAATTCCATAAGCTTCACCAACACAAAATGTTTTACATTCAATCGTATCTTATTAGTCCCCGCAGAAGGCAAGCCAGGGACTTTAGCTTTCAATGCATCTTTGACTGTCTAATAGTTTGTGTTTGACTTTTATTATTTTTTTTTCTTTTCTTTTATATAGGAGAAAAAAAACAATTATTTTTTTTCCTTATTTAAATTGATTTTTTCAAACTTTTACATAAGAGAACAAAAACAATTATTCTTTCTCTTTATTTAAATTGATTTTTTGAACATACTATTGGTGGACGAGATGGAACTCTTATTGCCAACCTAACAAGTTTTTTGACCTCATCATCTTAGATAGCCTAAGTTTTTTGTACATTGTACATTTTCTTCAAAATTAGATGCAGAATTTTATTTATCACTGCCTTTGTCTATCATTCTTCCAAGCATACTTCATCTATCAACACTCTACCGCCTTCTTCCACTGCCATATCATTTTTTTAGTCTGCCAAGCAACCTTCATCTGTCAACACTCTACCGTCTTCTTCCACCGCCATAATGTGATTCAACATCAACATAGGCCTTTCTCCACCGCCATATCCTTTCTGTACTTCCGTAGCCTTCTCCACTGCCATTTTCAAGGTCTGGTCTAATTAGCAGATTACTACCTGCAGGAGGGATTCCAGTTGAAAAATATGATATCATGACCGGTTCAAGTCCAAGGAAGTAAAACGTGCTTTACTTACTGGAGTAGATCTTCAGGCATCTCAACAACGTCTAACGTATTAATACTACAATGTATTACAATCCTTGTATTGTGCAGTTGGTGAGCTTTGTTTCAAAATAAAATAGCTTTATTATTTTCCTTGTTTGTGGGGAACTGAGATGATTTAAAATTCATCCATCTTGTCTAGAATGTTTGACAATTCTGGCATTGATATCAAGGAAACATATATAAATTTCCAAATGGGATTTAGATTGCAGAGAATCCATTGAATGAAAGATGATACATTGGTACAATACGGGTCGCTTACTTCACAAAGAACAAAGCATCAGAATTGGTTGACCCCTTGAAAATTGTTTGGAATTGTTGTTTAATCTTCACTATTAAAACATATGTGGCTTGAAGCTTGCCAACATAATATTTTAAATATGAAAGATTCCACATTCATATTTCCCTCGCGGGAAAATGATATGAATATTGAAGAAAGCATTCATCACTTTGACTAGAGTTTAGTATGACATATCCCAAAGATACTTGTTGAACCGTCTCCAAGATCATAATTGGATGACCAGGCCATGGAACACATAAAAACATGTTTAAAGGGTTTGATACCAGGTGTTGTGTGTTGGAAGAGGCTAAGTTGGTCACATGAAGAAGTTGATCAGGGCTGAAGCAAATCATAGACATAAAATATGCTAATTAGACCTACTAAAAAATCTGCTAAGTTTCCCAATGGTTATCCGCATGAGCGACACGCTCAGTCACAACTCACGCCTACGGTTTTACACTTCTGAATCTCTTTCTGTTCCACTGTATTTCATCTACGCTGAACATGTCCACCATAACTGAACCGCCACTTTCCCTACCAATATACATTTCTCTCAGAGGGATTCGCACCAATTTCGATACAAACTGACCACCTTTCTACCCGAAATTGACTCGCATGATACTCTCGTTGTGTGCAAATAATATCAAAATTTGGATGAAATGCCCTGTAGCGTAATCGTAACAGGATGAAGCTATAAGGAACAAGCAGGATTTCGGTTTTGTGCAACACGAGACTAAGCTTGTTCAATTTATCAACGAGTTCTTTTTTCAATAATGGACATAACTTTTCTAGCTTATTAGCTTACATTCAGGAGACTAGCTTCACTTCCTTACACTAAGATGCTCAGTGAACTTGACAGTTCAATGCATGGGGAGAAAGGGTAGGGGATCCGGTTTTATAAACCAAAAGTAAAGATCTGAAGGGTAAAAGGTTCATAGAAAGAGTGAGATCTATGGTATGTGATCTGGGACATGATGGGAGTTTGCGTGCCTCGATAGGCAAGCAAAGGATCACTAGAGTATAGCACAAGATCGCCTTTTCTTGCTTCCATAGAGACAACTTGTAAATGAGGTAAACCCAATGGGAATGGTGGAAGGGGAGGTTCGGTCAAGTGGAATACCTACATAGGCGCAATACTACTTCTAAGCACAAACCTCCATTATAGAAAATAATGGATATCATCCTCTCAATCATACGAATCAAATACGAATCAAGTAAGCATCAACACAACCGTCAATTAAAGAAAACAACATATCGTCCTCTCCAACACAGGGTCTCCAACATAGGGATCTATTGTGATTATAGCCCCAGGTTTGGGTGTCAAATGAAAACAAAACAATATCAGTTGAAACTCTCACAAACAAGATCAAACTAGTGTTGCATTTCATGATCCATGAGAAAGCATAGAAATGGGAGAATAATACAAAATACAGAATCCAGAAGCATCGGAAGGAAGGAGGGCATTGAAGATCTAAATGATTACCTGAAATGCATCACAGAGAACCTGATAAGAGGATTGGTTTCCATTGTAAATGTCTAAGTGCAACAGTGGTTTCCATTGTAAATTTCTGAGTGCAGCAATGGCTTAGCCATCGTCCACTTCTGTAACATTCATTGCAGGAAAGATTTGAACCGTCGGTGGGACAAAGTCATTGCATGCAAGCTTCCAACTCACTGTGGGAAAAAGACACGACATTTCACATAATAATAATTAATTATTCATATATGATGATTCATATCAAAAGTGTAGATCCTTTCTTGAGCCATGTTATGCTAGTTGGCCATACATGTAAATCACATCTTGCCCTATGCACCTTCCAAGGCATGCAACAAATGAAAGTTGGTGCTCTATAATAAACAAGTGTAACAAGTGAAGGGTGGTGCGCCATGCAACATAAGCGAGGTTGTTACTTGAAAATAGGAAATAAAACATGTTAGTAATCTCAGTATCCCCACTAAGTTTATGCAATGTTTAAAGATAGTTCTCAAGCATGTCATGCAGATTTACAGGCCAATAGAATACCTCTGAAATCTGTACAATAATGCAGAAGAATTAAGATGGTCAAATACTAGTAGCAATCTGTTAAGGTCCTAACCCGCACATAGGTAGATCAATGTATTCGGATGTAATAAAGGGAAATATTAATAAGGCCTTTCAATAAAATAGAATAAGGCGGATGTAAGAAGACCTAATAGAATCTTCCGCTTCTAGAAGGATCTTCCTCTAGATGCTTCTCTTAAT
>SNQJ01S0008280.1:78696-90483 GCA_010110895.2 Picea sitchensis
GCTTCTCTTAATAGACATATTTAGTATAAATAAGGGTCGAGGGTATGAAAACCCTAGCTTGGAGATTATTGTAACAAAGCATTGCTCGACTGGAGGTTGCCCCCTCGAAGAGGCCTATGAACATTGCTTTCTGAATCAAAGTGTTATTTCAGTTGTTGTTCTCGTATTATTTCTGTGTTATTGTGGAGATTATGCTGGTTATATTATTGTTATTTTGCCATTTCTAGCATTTTATTTCTGTTCTACGTATTTATTATATCTGGTATCTTGCACAATCCTTTCCATAATCATGATAATAATCGATACAATAGTAGTGGTAGAGTGTGGCCAATAGTAGTGGTATAGTGTGGTCTTGCCTTGACTTCCTACCTCGAGCAAGCGAGAAATCCCTTGTCCTTTTTGAAACGAGGTTAGTTTTCGATTATGGGGCTATTTTATGCTTCTTCCAAAGGAGAGGCAAAGGGGCTATTTTTGTCGCAATGGCCAAGCAACTGCTCAATTCAGAGACACATACAACGCTGATATAAAATTACAGTTAATTGATCCAGATGATGTAGAGTATGGAGGAAACCCTATTTACCTTCATTCTCAGGTTTTGAGAAAATATGAATGCACCTTATGTAGATTGATTGGCAGCAGGTACCCCAGCCCGAACTGTATCGCTCCTCTTTCACTAAGCTCCTCAGATTGCTCGATGGGAAAACAACTAATTTAGATTGGGGAGATCGAGGGGAACACGTGTTTATGAAGATAGATCCATTTGATCGAGTTGGTATTTGACTATGGAATGGTGATGGACGATATGAAAAGATGATATCTTTCCCCCTGAGATCAATAGATTCTATTTCCTTCCTATCGTTATTACACAACCCAAACCATTTTTCTAATTGCAATTTTGTTTTGATGGATGACAAAGTGAGCAATAAAAATATATAGTAGTAAAATCGAATATCATGGCAGCTAGCATGCATTCACATGAATTCTTATCAAATATAACTTGAGTTAACATGCTTATGGCATGCATTCACATGAATTTTCACATGAATTCTTATCAAATATAACTTGATTTAACATGCTTATGACATGCATTCACATGAATTCTTATCAAATATAACTTGAGTTTACATGCTTATGGCAGAACGATTGGGTTCCATGAGGGTTATTTAAATATCTAAATAGGTGGCTTAAAATATGCCTATGTGACTCAAGGTGATGTTAGTCGTTATTCATGAATTGTGTGACTCAAGGTGAAGTTATTCATTATTCAGGAATTTTGTTGGTGCTTTCTATAGTCAATTTTATTTTGCGCAAAAGTTTAGGAAACGATGCGCTAGGGAATACCAATGCCTATGGTCATCCTTCAACTTTATTCATTTCTTTGAAATTTTGATTCACAAATAGTTTATTAGTCCATGTCATAGGCAGCAGGTGACTATAGTTCCTATCCAAGCAGATTTCTTTAGGTCATTTAGTTGGTAAAAAAATTTAAACTCAAATTGTAAATCCAATACATTTTTCATTTTAGAGCTTGCGTGGTGACAGGGACTACGCTTCCATGCAACACTTGTATAGAATTAAACATGCATGAGGTATTTTCATCAATATAATATACACTTTAAGAATTAATCATAGTACACAACCATGAATTAGGGGTAGGAATGTGATGACAAAATGATTATGGTACATAACAAGGTTTGTATTCAATAAGGGATATGAATTACAACTAATCACACAAGGCAAGGAGCACAAGATGACTTATCACACACCAATAATTTCATGGTGACATTGTTATTTATTACATTTTATGGGAAATGTGGCACAAGGGATGGAATCAAATTATGACTAGACTAACCAAATTAAATGTGTTTTGTCTACATTCTTCACCATATTGGAAGCACAAAGTATCTATAGTAATTTTGCTTCAAACTCGTATTTTGGGCATTAATAGTATCTATAGTAATTTTGCTTCAATATCGTATTTTGGGTATTAATAGTTTATTGCACATAAAATAAGAAGAGGCAACGAAAAATTGCAAGAAGAATGCATGATTATGATTAATTGATTAATAATTATTTTCAATGTGATGGATGATTAAATCAATAGTGCAGATATACCATCAAATTTGTTTACCCTCAATGAGGCTATGAATGATGATGGAAACAATCTCATATGTTCATTAATTTATTGTGTGAAAAATGTTTAAAAATTGTCCAATGTGGAAAGGTGAGTATGTTTTTTTTATGCAATTAATGGAGTCTTTATAAGATCAGAGTGGGCCAACAACTTTCTAAATTGTAAAAGGTGGAAGTAAAGCATGTTGAAGTGAGAGAAGGGGGGCCTTGAAGGCTAGAATCAAATCCTATTTGCAATGGTGTTACATTGTTGAGTTAGTGGAGCATTTGTTTGGAGCTTGTTAGAGTTTAGAAATATAGATAAATTAAAAGGTGTGTTGATACACTTGGGTGTAGTTGAAATATGAGGTTCTTATCATACAAACAATATTTAATAACGAGTGGAGCACTTGTTTGGATCCTTAATATTTAACGAGTGGAGCACTTTTTTGGATCCCTAAAAAGATTTTGGTAAGGAGCATTAACACAATGGGTGCAATTGGAATATGGGTTCTTATTATATAAACAATGTTATAGGTGGAGTGTTTGTTTGGAGCCCTTTAAAGTGTTTGGTAAGTCAAGAAGATAATTTAAAAGGTGCATTGATAATTCTTAATTCTTAATGTTTATGCATGTTGGCCTCAAAATTTCCACCAATTGCATGTTATTTAAAAAATCCCCACAAATACGTTTGAAATTTAGTAATCATCATAAACACTCGATAATCCATTATACTCCTTACAAATTTATATGGAGTTGTGCAATTATCTTTGTTAGATAATGTACACATCGAACTCCTATGAACTTTCATTCCCGAAGACAAAGGACAATGAAGAGGTTCATAATGGAGAAAGAAAATACAACCACTTGGAAGAACATTTCAAAGACTGTATGATGACAAAATTCTCAAATATAGTTTTGTTGCATGATTATCTTAGTTTTTATTGGTTTCGGGGTGCCAATTCCTTCTTCCTCACTCTAATATTAACATTGTTGGTGGTTTTGGTATCATGTTTTGTAAGCTCTCTTTAATTTATGATTATTATCTATTTGATACTACACACTATTTTACTTCAATGACATATCCTTACATCAAAATTTTGTTCCATGTTAATACTCAGGTTCTATACACATATAGAATGACTATAAATCTTATTCTATACACATATAGAATGGCTAAAATTGAGAATCACAATTTGTTAAGAATCCATATCTTTGTATGAACAATATGTCATGATATCACCTTGATTGATGATAGTAAATACATGTGATAAGAAGAAATGATCAAGTGTATATACCTTTATGTGGAATGTTTTTTTTCCATACAAAGTGTGTCATAAATATTTTTACTTTCAACTGAATAATTATTTTAGAAATGTATTTTTGTCAACAACATATTTGGGTTATGTTTGAGATGAAGTGCCTTGATGAATTGGTTGAATTTGACGAGTTTTAGTATAAAAATATAAAAATTTATTATTATTTATTAAAAAATACAATTCATTTTTGAGTTGTTAAGTGGGGACTAAATTTCATATACACTTACATAAATTTAAAAACTAAAATTGAGGAGACATAGTCGATGGAATTATGGTTTTAAATGTTGATATACATAGCTTTTGTATGGAATGTTTTAGTATAAAAATATAAAAAAATATTATTATTTATTAAAAAATACAATTAATTTTTGAGTTGTTAAGTGGGACTAAATTTCATATACACTTACATAAATTTAAAAATTAAAATTGAGGAGACATAGTTGATGGAATTATGGCTTTAAATGTTGATATACATAGCTTTTGTATGGAATTATGGCTTTAACTGTTGATATACATAGCTTTTGTATGTGTATAAGATGTAACATGCAAACCTTTATATATGTTGATTGATATGAATGTATAAATACAATCAATTTAAGTTTGGAAGCGAAAGTTTTTTATTGGAATGGTGATACTAGAGTGCTTACAACACTAATAGTCCTAACTTTTGGAGCTGCAACATGTATATTCATTTATTTGTTATGAATATAATTTTTTTTCCATTGAAAAATAAAATAAATCTATCATTTATTATATATAATATTATAGATTTCACATATATAATCCATTTTAAAAAATTATTCTTCTGTTATATTGAAGTTAATGTAACAAAGGACTAGATTGGATAATGAACTTGGAAAGTTAGTTCAACTAGTTACACATCGATGTACAAAATTCCATGTGTGAGTGGTTAGTGGTCCCTCGAGATCTTCAAACTTGGTGGTCCTACATTGTATGTTTGTTAGAAAACAAATGGATAAGAATTATAATCCATTCAAAAGTTAATGGGTTTTATGAGTGTCCTCAATAATGGATAACTTGGTGGTCCTCCATTGTATGTTGGTTAGAAAACAAGTGGATAAGCACTATGTTTGCTAAAAAGTTAATGGGTTTTATGAGGGTCCTCAATAATGGGTCCTTTCTCTTATTGTTCACCTGTAATCGTGATATTGTAAAGATACAATTCATAACTCCCCATAGATATAATAACAAGGGAAATAGTTGCAACTAGTCCCTGTCTCATTGAAAAATCTAAGCCTTTGTATTTAAAAATGAAGAATCTAAATCGTCGTATCCCAAAGGTAAGTAAGGTAAGTTGTCATTGTATCCCAAAAATAGGTATACTTAAAGAATCTCTCGAATTTGAAAATAGTCATATTTCACTAAAAATGGAAATATAATTTAACTATATTAATATTTTTATTAAAATACGTTTTTCCATTTAATTAAAAAAATGATACTCTATATTCACCTCTCAAATTTGAAAGATGAGTGGAGCACCAACAATTGAGCACCCATGCATACTAAACTTCACGCAAGCACTCCAAATGGAAAGCAACACCGGGTAATAAGTTCAAATTCCATACTTTTCTCTTGATTTTCATAAAATTTAGTTGCACTTCGCCAAACTCCATCCCAAAACGACCACAAACTCTTGCTTCTACAAGTATTTTTCATTGTAAAAATATGTAAATACTTTGAATTCTCCATACTTGTGTCTCAATATCAAACAACATAAACTGCCTCTGCTGCCAAAAATGTCTATAATACCTATAAAATAAAGCTAATTCTTGTCTACATGATGAAAAGTATTTACAACACATTCGCCCAAACCATGGACACCACACCACTGTAAGAAATAACCCGTACACTATCAAAGAACATGGACAATGAGCATCTCAGACACAAAAAGAGGGTGGGGGATGTTATTATGGGCAAATCTTGGATTTTAGGAATTGATTCGCCCAAACCATGGACACCACATCACGGTAGTAAATAGCCCTTAAACTATCAGAGAACATGTGTGGTGATCATATGAGACACAAAAAGAGGGTGACATATGTTATTTTGGGCAAAGCTTGGATTTTGGGGTTTGCACAGGTCATGTTACCTGACTCATCCTTGTCTCGAGCTGTTCAAAGTGTGTGCAAGGAGTTATGAAATTGATCAACCAAAATATGACAATGAAACTATGTAGATAATTGTTGATGTCATAGAGGAGATGCTACAAATTAGAATGCACAAGAAAATTGGAGGAGGACCTCTTGAAGCTGGAAAATGTTAGTTAATTATGGACAAGGAAGGTTTGTTGCTGCAGTACAATCAACTAGATGGATAGTTCATTGGAGTTTTCTCCATGAAATATATAAAACCAATCTCAATGGAAGCATAAAACCAGTCCCAACGGAAGCGTAAAAGTTGTTGCAAAATACCTAGATTGTATTTTGTTGTAAGCAATATCATTTATGATAGGATTTCTGAGTGATCAATAGATTGGAAAAAATCAGCTGGATTTGTTGTGGGTGATAATAAATATTGAGAAACATCTTTAGAGCATGTTGCACCTCTCTATTTTAAGCTAAATCTATGTATTAATAGTGAAAATTTTATCTAGGAAGGGAGACGAACCACTGGAGGAAAAACCAAACTATTAGTGGGATTTGAAACCTGGTAGGTTATGAATGTACATATTTCCTTTATTGTTCTTGGTGGGAAAATAATGAAGCAATAAAATATATTTCCAACGAAATGGACAAAGATATTGTATCCTAGCCACTTACCAAAAGTTGCAAGGGACTTTATGCCAACTAGTAAAAGTCGTCGTACACCGATCGATCAAGCAACATCATGGACAAGCACCTCAAGATAGAATTGATAAATATGATGAACACCACGAACACACAATCTTATGATCGTTGCACAACTAGCCATCAAACCCTTGGTACCTTCTTTGATGAGGAGGCTCCATCATGGAAATTGAACCTGTGAGGTTTAGTTTCGATGTATTTTGGATTCTTGGAACTGGGAATGGAGCTCAATCGGTCTATCTCAGTTTTTAGAAGGCCCATGCACAGTCACATCATGGTGGGTACGTCAGACATCCTTCCATCATCCATGTATTATATTTGGATTTAACTGTGAATTTATGTATCCGACACAAACACCTGAATACTGTAAAAAAAAATTGAAGTGTTCATGCTCAAGATTATGACTAGTTTTTTCTCTTTTGAAATTATCAAAATCAAACCCTAGAATATAGTCATGGACTCTGCGTTGGCCATAGCCATTGGAATTATATCGAAAGCATGACACATATATGATCTCCATGCTATAAAAGTATAAGAATAAGGCATGAGATACTCAATGTTACATGACATATTTTATGGTCCAACTCCCAAATGATGGAGAGCCGAACTATGATATGTTTGAGATGGAGACGATTAGGGATAGCGGTGGTAAGCCAACGAAAGTGTCACTGTGGCTAGTTTGTGAGGTGACAAGTCTAGACAGAAGAATGATGAAATTTCTGACTACTGCATAGCTTCCATTACAGAACTGTCAGAACTTAATGCCTACAGTGTCAAAGCCTACCCAAATGGTGAATTAGAAATTTGATTTTTTAATTCATTTTTTAATTTCAACATATCCAAAAAAGGAAATGACATACACCAAAGGAATAATGTCATATCACCTGGCTATAAACCAATTAGAAATTAGAGATATGAAATTTTATAAATGAAAAAAATAAAATTGTTTTTTATTTCAAATTATATGGAAACTTTGGACATGATATTTCAAATTATATTGAAACTTTGGACATGGTTTCATATTTGAGGAAATTAATAAATAGTGAAGTTCTTTTGACTCCCTAACCGAAAGCTATAATCCCAGCGAGGCAGGGACTAATAAGGTGTCTTGGTATGACACTTTAGAGTTGTGTTCATTGTATATATGTTTATGTTTTTGCTTAACTGAATTAGTGACATGTATGTATCTTCACATTGCACTATGTATTTTATATTGCAACATTTTTAGGTAAATGAGTTTTTCTTACTTATTTTTTAATTATTTGTTTTTTATAAGATAAATATAATTATATAGAGAGTTGTGCATTGTTTAAACAATAATGGTGATATTTTGACATCATTATATGTTTAATAATGTAGACATGTGTTCGATTACATTCCACATGGCATGTCAATGCTATGTCATGAACCATTCATAAATAAGAGACATATCCAACCGCATGTCATACATAGCCATGCAAAAGGGGTGAGAATGAGATGACAACACAAAGCAGAAAGTCTGGTACATAGCAATGCTTGTATTTACTAAGATAAAGCAATTACAACTACTCACACAATGTTTGTCATTGAAAACAACTACAACTACTCACACAAGGCAACATTGAACGGAGCACAAGCTCACTTTCATAATGAGTTTTATTCCATTTGATGAGAAAAGTGGCATATGGATGGAATCCAATCAAGACTAGCACAACCATATTAAACACCAAGTAAAGTAAGCACATTCTTAGGTGTATATGAAGCACACCTAACAATATATATAGTAAGTACACCATGCTTGGTGTACATTCTTAGGTGTATATGAAGCACCAAGTATATATATATATATAGTAATGTTGTTTCAGTCTCATTTTTTAGGTGCAAATAATTAATTTATTATGTATAGAATAAGAAGAAGAGCCAATGAGAAATTGGAAGAAAATGATGAAGTGGAATAAGAAATGCACTTTCTAAAAAAAGGCACTAGCGAATGATTGCAAACCATTTTTTTATGAATAAAACTTTTGATTCGTAATTAAGATCTATCATCAAATAATTTGTACCCTTAATGAGGTTGTGGACGAACATGAAAATATTATCATATTATCATTTGTTCATAAATTTTATTGTGTTAAAATTGTTTAAAAATTTATGTAATGTAGAAATGTGAGTGCACTTATTTGATGTAATTAATGGAGTCTTTGTAAGATCAAAGAGGACTAGCAACATTGCAAATTGTATAAGGTAGATGTAAAGCACGTTGAAGTGGGGAAAATGAAACTTTGAGGTTAGAATCGAAGTCTATTTGTAATGGGTACAACATTGTTGAGTTAGTGGAGCATTTGTTTTGAGCTTGTTAGAGTTTTCAAGGTAAGCTAAGAAGATAGGTTAAAAGTTGCATCGATATAGTTGGTGCAATTGGAATTTGAGGTTATTATCTTACAAGAAATATTGAACTAGTGGAGAATTTGTTTGGATACCTAAGAGTTTTTGGTAAGGTTATAAGGCAAGTTGAAAGGTGTATTGATACAAATGGGTGAAATTGGAATATGAGGTTCTTATCATATAAGTAGTGTTGCACTGGTGGAGCATTTGTTTGGAACCCTTTAGATTTTTTTGCAAGTTGAGAAAAAAATTAAAAGGTGCAAAATAGGGGAAATAGGAACATGGGATTCTTACATACAAACAATGTTAAGTAGGAAGATCATTTTTGGGGGGCAGTTTAGAGTTTTTGGTAAGTCGAGAACACAAGTTAAAAGGTGCATTAAGACATATTGTGCATGTTGCTTGCAAAATTTCCTTAAAATTGCATAGTAGTTAACAAATCCACACAACTAAAAATTAAATTTAATTAATCATCATAAACACTCGATAATCAATTATACTCCTTATAAAGTCATATGGATGTGTGGATTTATCTTTGTTAGATAACAAACCCATTGAATTCCCATGGAGTTTCATTAATTAATGCCAAATCCAATAAAGAGTTTCATAATGGAGAAGTAAGTACAACCACTTGGAAGAACATTTCAACTATTGTATGAAGATTAAATTCTCCAATCATGTCTTGGTGCATGATTATCTCAACTTTTGTTAGTTTTGGGGTCCCTAGGTTGATGTGAGAGCATTCCCCCTCACTCTGATATTAATATTGTTGAAGGTTTTGATGTTATGTTTTATAAGACGTGTTTAGCTTATGATTGTTTTTATTTTAACAATAACAAATAACTTTGTATTAGAAAGGAATGTGGTTGTATTGGACAACATTGTAATACAAACAAAGAAGGAAATGATTTGCAACCTAGTAACAAAAATACATTGTCTTTATGCCAAAAAACCCTAATCTTCTCTATTCAACTTGTAAATTGTTAAACATGGTATGTATACTACCCTACAAATTGACATAATAGCAATACAACATGAAAAACAATTACAAAATTAAAATAGCTTAGAAAATTGGCCCGTGAAGGACTTCTACTACCAAGCCCTCCTAAGTCTCCCAAGTGTTCTCCTTAGAGTGCATGTACACATCTAAATGGTTTGTAGGGAAATCCCCACCTATAACATCCACAAACTTTAGGCAAGGAGAGCGCTAATTGTTGGTATTGTCATCCTTGGTTCATGAAGAGCCCTAAAGAGGGGAATCCCTGATAGATGTAAAAATCAAAGTGGGGGTAGACTGAATCACCTCCTTAAGGACTCAAGGTGTAGGTGGGAAAAAACATGAGACACAAGAGAAATCAAAGAACCTAAATTTCACACAAGCCCCAAATATTCCCTCTTATGAGTTTGCATAAAGCCTGTGAATTCTCGTTCCAATTCTCTTAGCACTAATAATTGGGTGACGGTGTCCCTGATCTTATTTTTTACCCTCCATTATCAAATTTCCTTCCCACTCCTACCATCAATTCCATTTAAGGGCCAAGTTCATCACTAAATGTTGAGCCTCTACTACCCTCCCTTACATCACTTAAGACCTCTTTTAATCTTTGTCAAACATAGAACACAACAATTATTATCTTTAACTTATAATTGTTATCTATTGGACGCTGCAACTATCTTACTTTATTGACAAATCCTTCAATCCTTATGCTTCTCTTATAGAAAAAGAAGAAGGAAAAGACTAAGATTTTTTATCTATTTAAAAAACTCCTAAAAACATCCATATCTTTATATTGTTAAAAACATCCATACATCCATATCTGTATATTGTTGATATAAACCCTATGTAATTATAACACCTTGATATATCAAAAATATGTAAGTATATCACCTTAATGATATATATATATAGTATTTTTACTATTTAAAAGTTATATTATACAAAATGAAATATGTAAATTGTGTTTGAGATGAAATGTTAATTTTATTAAGTTTAATCATTTTTAATAAATATAAATATAAAATGTTATATTATTATTAATTGAAAAAATATAATTACATTATTTATTTGGTTTAAAACTTTATATAAATATAAATTTAATGATAAAAACAAATTATCCTTACGTTATGTGTTGTTATAGGGTAGGATATGTATACCTTCGCAGATTTTATTAGTCAAATCATTAGATAGAGAAATCTCTTGTCAAAAAAACAAGAAAATTTCATACACCAATTTGATGTTTGACTTAGTCGTGACCTTAAGATTAGATTATTATTATTATTATATTATTCAAAAAAAACTATCCTTCTAACTTATAATATAATAATGTTGAAAAATTGATTCAACTAACTTCATATCAAACTATGATATTCAAATTAAATTTATTTGCATTGATTTCTGTAATCAATTAAAAAGTTATTGGGTTTGATGGGGGTTCCAATAATGGGCCTTCCTCGCTTTGCTCATGGGAAAAAATATTAATCAAAGTGAATATGATGTCTTTGTACATACATTTTAAAAATGCGACTTTAGTTATATGTTGTGAATTTATAATTTTCTCTCTATTATAATAATAATGATGTAGAGAGAAATAAGTATAAAAGTATTATGGAAAAATTAGTAATCAAAGTGAATATGATGTATTTTAATACATTTTAAAGTTATGTATTTAATTATATGTTTGTATATATATTTTTTTGTAAGTTAGAGTGTTGTATTGTATTGATTTTTTTCAGAAAATTACAATTGTTTGTGGTGTTATTAGCCATGTGGTCGCAGTGTTCAGAAGGGAAACCACTGTGCCAAATATCTAAAAACTAGCAAGGTCAAATGTCCAAAAAATTGCATGGCTCCGGTGCCTAGTTAGGAAACCACCATCGCCATGGTCATGCCACTGAAAGGTAACTAGACTACTAGGCCACGCAGGACCGAGGTGCATAGGTAAAGTGTAGAAAAACTTAAAAAACACGACAAGACCCTAAAAAATTGGACCAAGACGTAGTCTTGCGAAAACCTACTTCGCTGGAGATTTGCTTTTTCCACGTTTCGCCATGGCTTGTTGAATCTTGCATGAACATCATCAGGGCATCCACTCTTCTCCAACGGTCGGCTTACTTCTGTTGTGCGTCGACCATTTCCGCTTTGATCTCTTCCAAATCTTTTTTTATCAATTTTATATCTTCCAAGA
>SNQJ01S0008281.1:0-45642 GCA_010110895.2 Picea sitchensis
TGTACCCTTCTTAAATTCTTCCTTTGGACATATATATGCTTATATAATTATAAGTTCATAATCAAAGTTTCATCATAGTCAGCTAGTATGTTGATCTTCTTCGTTTTTAATTAAAAGGGGTTTTAATTCCTTAACACCTTAGTGGGGATTTCCTTAGAAAAACTTGTGAATGTGAGTTACTTAGTGTAGTGTTTCGATTTCATGAGTAACTTACTTGGTGTTCCTAAATGTACTACCTAACACATATTACTTTATTGATATTATTACATGGAAAAGATAAATCACATCATCATTTTGGATTTGTATCCCTTAATTATGATGTAACAATGATGTTAATAACATAGACATTCCATCCTAATATTCCTTTATTAGTGATTAAATTTAACATTTTTATTGATTAAACTTTGATCGTAATGGAATGCCTAATGCACCTTGCACGTTAGTATCCTTAAGGAGTTTCTCTAGTTGTGCAACTTCGATTAAGATAGAAAATGATTTTTCATGTACGCCTTTTGCTTCGCTACACAAGTATCACATAAAATTTGATATATCACCTTATCTTGTGGAAATAAATTTGAATAAATAGATTCTCTTGCACCATGAATAATATTGATGTATGATCTATTGAGTACTTAGATTTCTGTTGTGCCATGAAATAAATTGATTGTTACTCTTGCGCCTTGGAATTAATGTGGATGTATGATTGTTCTAGACATTAGTTTACTCTTGCGCCTTTGAATTAATGTGGATGTATGATTGTTCTAGAAATTAGTTTTCTGTTGCGCCATGGATATTTAATGTTGATATATGAATGTTTTAGAAATTAGATTTCTTGCATGACATGAATATTTAATGTTGATGAATGATTGTTTTAGAAACTAGATTTTTTGCATGCCCTAAATAATGTTGATTTCTGATTAATTCAATAATTTAGATTACTGATGCGCCTTGAAAAAATGCTGATGTATGATTAATTAAGTAATTAGAATACTCACGCGCCATGAAATAAATGTTGATGTATGATTGATAAAGTTGATTATTAGGTTTTATTGATTGATCTATTTGATTTCATCTTGATTGGATTAGTGCGATCTAGACACCTCCTTGTTCCTCAGAACAATCTCCAGCTCTGAGACCTTAAATGGTCAAAATCAATCTGATGAATATTGGGCTTGAGAGTTGCTTATGTGTCCTGGAGGTCCCAACCATCCAAGATAGGTTGCGAAGGTAATTCTTTATTATTCAATGATATGGTTGATCATTATTTATATTTTCTTCGGTTGATTGTGATGTGTTGAACTTCGTCGATATTTATGTTTATGTGTTGATCATGTGTCACTATCATTTATGTTAATGTGTTGTCTTGTGTCGTTATTGATTACAATGAGCTGTCGCTTGTAATTTTTTTAATTATTATGTCATGTTGATTATGTGTTGCTATGAATTATGTGTGACGATTATTTTATCCTAACACAATTTGTTTTTTACCTATTGTACTTCACTATTCGTAGACGTAACAGAGGGTTCGTTACAATAAGGAGGACTCCATTTTTGTACCTTCAGTATAATCATATCATGTACCTTTGAAGGTGAAGAAAGTGGAGGTCACACATATTTCAATGAAGTTAAGGGTTTCATTGAAGGTGAATCGAGCCCAATATCATGAATTTTTTGAATAAAATCATAGGAGTCTTTTTATGAAGGAACAAGTTTTGACAGTAAAGGATTTAGGTTTGACAACAATAAATAAACAAATGGAATGAGTCGGGGAAACAATAGAGATTATTATAGGTATGAGGGGGATGCCCTTTTTGTGAATTTTTGGTTGTCCTCCTTATATCCCATGGTAGATAAGATTTTCATGAAGCATTTTGAGACATTATCCCTTAACATCGTTCACCTCAAACCTAAATGTTGGTTCATATTTTTCAATAACACTTTTTTTGTCTAGCCTCATGGCATTTCCTCGCTAACTTCCTTCTTCAACCATTTAAATATAATTTCCCCCCATATAAAATTGAGTGTGGAAATGGAAAATGACATTTCCGTCCCCTTTTTGGATGCTCTCATATATTTCCTCCCTAATGGCTCTCTTAGAAACCAATTTTATCGAAAAAAGTCTCACACTTATAGATACCTTCATGCCCAATCCCATCATCATCCTGCTCAAAAATTCGTTGTCCTAAAAATTCTAGTTAATTGAGCCATTCGAATCTTATAATCCCAATTCATTCAAAAGGAAAAAACACACCTAACCAAGGCCCTTGTGTCTAATGGTTGCTCCTTCTCTCAAATTAACAAAGATTTATTCTAATCCCTCAAGAATAAATTGAAGAATCCTCCATATTCTTCCCCATCCTTATCTCTCATTCTCTTCCCTACATCCAAGGATCTACTCATCACATATCCAAAATTATCACTAAAAAGAATATCAGAACCCTCTTCAAGCCCTTCAAAACCATCAAATAGTCATGCATACCTACTAAGGATAAAATTGACTTAATGATTGGCCCAAGATTTTACCAAATTCCTTTCTCTTATGGAAAACCATACATTGGCCAAACTAGCAGATCCTTCGAATCATGTCTCAAAGAGCACATAACTGACACAACCCACAATCACATCTTTAAATTAGCTATTATAGAACACTCTTTGAAATATAAACACTTAATATGTTTTGAAAAAACTGGAATCCTCGCCTCAACACCCTATTACTCATCTTGTGTCATTCACGAACCTTCAAAAATTGAAAAAGATCCAAATTTTTTTAATTCTGATGATGGGTAGAGACTCATCCAATCTTGGAATCCTATCATTCACCACCTTAGAGATCATACCTACATTGTTTTTCCATCCCGTGACTTCTCCCTCCCCTCTCCTTGTCCATTTTCATCTCCCTTGATCCTCTTATCTAAAACTTCCGTTTCTTGATTTTTCTAATCTTAAGGAACCCTTCCTCTCCCAACTCTTATTTTCTAATTTAAATTCCCTAATAAATATTAGTACAGTTTTCATTTGACCTATGATTATATTTTTAATTATTTCTAATTAATATTGATTTCAATCCATCTTAAATATTAATCTTGTTATCATTCTCTTAGCCTTTAATTATTTAATTAGTAATTAATTATGTTTTAATACTTTTGATATCACTTGTTTAATCACATCATCACTAATTTTCACTCGACCTTTAATTAATTATTTATGTTTTTATTCTTTAACTAGTTATCTTTTTTTTTATGTTAATTATTATTAACAATACAAATTTTGTCCAATTTTTGTTTCATTGATTTATAACGACTATTGTTTTTCCACATTTTCATCCCAATGTTCTTATTAATTTTATCATTTATAAGCCCTTCCTCAACACTCTTTTCAAACCTCATTTCTTCAGTAGTCATTGATGATGGGTGGAGTGTCCACTCGAAATGATGGATGTTTCAAAAACTCCATACATAGTTTACATAAGACCTGCATACTCTGACACATCATATATTTCCTCCTTTGACATTGCAATTTTGAACCCAAAGGGGGGTGGGGTATATACAACTTAGTAGGTCAAGAACTAAGTAGTTGCAAGGTCCCTTGTCCCCAAAACTAGGGGATATCTACATATATCGATTTAGTGATGTTGAATTATAAGGTGTAGGTACAACATTAATTAAAGATAAATAGTAGATAATGTTCAACCACTAGATCCAAGTTATGCTAGACAAATTTTAATCAACTATCTTTTTAAGAAGAATTTATGTTTCTAACCATATATGACAATAAATTGAGTTAAATATATGAGCTAGAAGTTGCAATTCATGAAATTTTTAGATGTTATTGATTGTGGATAACAAAGCATTGTTTTTACATTTATGTATATTGAAAAAATGAAAGAAACTTGATACATACTAATTAACATGACAATACATGGTAAAATGACTATACTACTAAAACTAAATTTCATATAAATAATAAATACTATTTATTTATATTCACTTAATCATTGACTAATTATATGTATTAATCCATAAAGTGTATTAGTATTTTAGATTCATAGATTATAGTAGTGTAACTTAAATACATAATAATTGTAAAAATTCATTAAGATGTACATTATAATAATTGTTGTAAATGTTTTTGGTTACATTGTCATAAAAAAAATTCAAATTATCTAGTGCATAGTAAGAATAAGTGCATAATAAGAATAATAAGAAGGAATTAAAAAAAAATTATAAGACAAGGAATTTTGACATGAATTGAAGTCATTAGAGGATTGTGTACCAAGAAATAAGGTAGGGAGAAATATTGAATGAATCACATACTGCATCTTAGCAAAAATAACGATGAACTTTTGATGAACAATCGAAAGGAGGAGTTGGAAGAATAAGAGAAGTTGTAGAGCACCAAGTCCTTGGGGAAGTGAAAGGATGTCAGAGTAGTTGTTTATCTAGTTGTAAGATTTGGTGCGACATGTATGGGTTCCTTTTCAAATAACAAAGGAATGTCAAAGTAGTTGTTTATCTAGTTCTAAGTTTCGGTGAGACATGTATGGGTGCCTTTTCTATTTAACTAGACTACATCAAGTAGTAAGCATCAACATCCATATCAGAGCACACAAGCAACCAATATGTATTGCAATGAGTTTTAATCCCTTAGAAGAAGCATTATGATTGCACCCCCAAACTCTTCGACCGGAATTTTTTTTGATAATTCCATTTCAACCAGTCGATTTGCAGCACCACATCAGTTGCAATAATATTAAGCACAACACAACTCTTCTACCATCAAGGTTTCCTCGATGAGTTTGATTCTCTCGCTCCTCAACTATCGTCACTCTTTCGTTTCTCTAAAATCCCAATGTGAAAGACATACCAAAATTTGAAGAGCTTAATGCAATGGTTAAGTTCAATGAGGTTACATATTATTAGTGGTCAATGTTGCTAAATACTATATTTAATGAGAATTAGGTGGTAATATATCGTAGGCTTGAATGCTACTTTGGCAAATCTATGTTTTCAACAACACTTGTGTTTTAAATATGTCTTTGGGCATATGTGCATTCAACTACGATGTGTTTTCAGTATTTCCTTGGACATGTGTTTTCAACTATGACATCCTCCATTTTTTTTCATATACATCTAACACACTTGTTACAGTTACAACAATTGATTAACCTATTGGCACTCATAGATGGCTAAAATTAATGGAGAGAATATTCCTCCTCGTATGATCAAGGGATCAAACTTAAATCTCTTCACCATTACCATAACCTTCCACGCAACGTATTGAAAAGTTATGACGAGTCGAATTTTTTTTATGGCATGTATCAACTGGTTCCCTAGCCTTGCCACGTATATGGGTGGTCAGGACTTTTGAATCCCACATAACAGAAAAGGTTACGGTCAATACTTTTGAATGCCAAGTATCAACCACTAACATGGCTCTTTTGATTGTGAAAGGATGGTTGTGTACAATGTTCATGACCTCCCATGCTTCTAAAAAGGTGGAAAAGGTGTAAGGCATTGAGGACCACATATGTTGTTGAGTGAACGAGTTCATGTATGAATGAAATGAACATGAACTAGTCACCTCCAATATGAACGATATTCCTCAAATAATTTTATACAATAGTTTATTCTTGTAAGTGTTTCCACAAATGGATATGGGATTGGGATTACTAGCGAAAGCTTATTGCAAAGGCTAAAGATTTGGAGTTGTAACAACTCCTTTAGTATGAATCCCTAGCACCTTATGTTAATGGAAAAAAATAAATCCTTTTATGTGTAGAGGACCAACAAGTTAGCATGAGATGTATAAGTTGAGCTTGATTGACCAACATATCTATAAGAGATATAGATATGTGACAGTGAGAAGTGCCCCCTCAATATAAAAAATTAAATAGTTTAGCAAATACCAGATAGAGTCACCCATTCCTTTGTAAATTGTGTAACTGTTCTACTCAAGATTCAATAAGATATAATCTAGATTAGATAGAACATCGGCATAATTTTTACTTTCTTTTTTTAGTATGGAAGTATCTTTCTTTGCTTATATCGAGAGCTCATCCTTGACACCCCAAAATTAGATATAAAAGGTTTATCTCGTTTGTTGAGCCCATGGGAAAAAAAGTTTCCATATGGGTAGGATTATAAAAAAATTCCAATGCTCATTTAAAGAAAAAGAATAGGATGGATTGAGGATGGAGAGGGACCGTAAAAACTCTTTCGTACCCCATTCTCATTCAAATTTTCCCTGGTAGTAGTGTTATCATTATGTGTGCTATATTTATCAGATGGAAGAAAATGTAAATAAAATGCCACCATAATAGCCATGGTCTTTACCTGATCTCCAGTCGAATAACCCTCTGGCCAGATCTATTCGTCCCTCTCCCGTGTATGGAGTCACAAGATGGACATTGCAAAAAAAAACATGATTATTGTAGGTATTATACAAATAAAATGAAGTACAAAATGTTTGAATATAGGAGCTTGTGCATGGAAATGTGTGTGAGCATATCATTCATATGATGCCAAGCTCAATGAAAAAAATATTTTGACTCGTGTCTTTAAATGTGTACACGTTTATTCACATCATCAATCAAGGCGACCAAGGTTCCCTTTCATCTGACTATGTGTGGGAGATCGCCATTAATGTTTTATTTGGAATAATTTCCATTTGAACCATGATGGAGTAGTTGAGGAGTTTGATTTTGTGAACCTACTAGGAGTGAAATCATGAAGTTACCTTCAAATATTGGAGGAAAATGTGAAGGGTTGATCAGGTTGGACTTCACTATCTCAATCTATCTTAGTTCAGTGAGAGCCTGAGCTATGCTTCTATCTAATGAGATTGTCTAGATTTCTTACACGTAGTGTTACAGATCCATGTGTTTGTTGTCTATCTTAGGATAATGCCTATCTTGTATGGATTGTCAATAATGCTCTACAATGGCCCTCACTTTCATAATAGAGGATCTCTGGACTAGAGGGTACCTGCAGAACCTTTATAGCATCTTGATGGCCTTATGAAGGCTCTCGATCTCAAGGAAATTCTAGTGAAGCTAGGAATTTTAGTGTGAAAGATGAAACTAGGAGGTAACTAAGAGCCTAGGATCTCCTCAATGCACATCTGAATCCCTTGGAGGTAAATTCATTTTTCCTTATAACCTCCACAAATGCTATATTTCAGTGATTTTATCTCGTTTCCCATAATATATACAATAAAATCTATACAATAGACTTAACTAAACACGTTATAGCCATATTAGCTAAGTGATATGGGATGAAAAAAATCGAAAGGATAAATGAAACAAATTCTATGCAATATGTTGCAGATAAACATAAAATATTAGAGATATAAGATTTGAATCTATGTATTGGATTAAAACCCTACAAACTCTAAGAGCATGTAAAAAAGGGAGAACTTGCATTGGATAATTTCTATAAATTTAATAATGGAAATTTTATTGTTGTGATTTCACAAGAGACTACACCTCTGTTAGGCTTAGAAACACTCCCATAGTTGGATCTTATATATCAGTAGATATGTGGGTAGAGAGGACCGAGATTCAACATTTTATCACCTCATGATAAAACTATGGCCATACCTACAAGGCATAATTGAGCCACTAGCATAGAATGAGCTTAGTTACATAAGAAACTACTACTCGACAGGGAAATCAAAATAGATTTTCTAGAAATGAAACCCAAGCTCCATGCTTTCTCTCTCTCTCTCTCTCTCTCTCTCTCTCTCTCTCTATATATATATATATATATATCAATGACTTTGACTCTAGTGATGATTCTTGCAATCGAATGCACATAGTGTTGGATTCAATCACTAAGGGTTGGGGAAGCTCGAGGAAAAGAAAATAAACAAAGTGTGCAAGGGAAGGAGAGGGTCAATGATGCAATCATTATTGGTCACTCTGATGAGGGAAAGTCATCCAGGTGGATATTGGTGGCTACCCACCTATTCCAATTGGCTCTTATTGACAATTTTTAGTTCAACACGTTCTTTTGTAGCTCTTTGTAATTGCGGGTTCTACACTTCTGGTGTTGTTTGAAGTTGTACAAAGATTTTAGATGGAGATTGGTGGTCTCCCACCTAATCCAGCGGGATTATTTTGGATGTTTTCATGTCAACACATCTTATTGTACTACCAGTGCTGTTTTGGTGTTGTAAATAGTGTTTTTGGGCTTACCACAATCAAACTGTAGACAGAGTTAGATTTTTACGACATAATGTGTATTTATTGAAAATACCTTTCCAATGGGATATCTTGTGCCTAAATTGGAGGTCATATGCAAAAGTTATGACCTCGGGAAGTTGAGGTACCAAATTACCCATCGAGGCCTCCATAACATTTGGAATTTAATCTCCTAGGGTTAGGTTTTTGGATGTATAGGGTTTTGGCATTCATGAGTAATGTTAAAAAGGCCTCTAGAGCATCATTGTAATCATTTTTCTTAGAAAAATATGTGTAGCAACCACATATCTTCTTGATGATAGCTACCACCATTTGAGCAAGTTGTTTTTAGTCTTGTAGTTTTACAGAAAACCTATTTCATTTATTCAATATAAGTTATTGTTCACTGGATATTTGTTGTTGTTGTATGTATCTTCATGTTATTGTATTCAATTTTTTATTCATTTCGTTCCACTCATAAATAGAGATTAGTGGTATTAGAGCAGTCTGCTCTTCATTTATTTTTCTTCATGCATGTCCCGAACAAGATCTAGGTAGAAGAAGTTGGGACTCAAACCAATCGAGTATTTTCAATATCGATCATCCTAAGCCCGACAACAACCCATGGGGGACAAAAGAAAGGCATGGTGGAGCAAGAGATACTTTTAAAATGTTTCTCGAGGAAGCCCTTGCATGAAAAAGGAACGAAATTATGGATAACTTTGCACAGATCCTTCGGCGACTTCCCACATGAGATGCATCTTCATCTAGCGACAAGCCAACCCCCTTGAAGGTACATACAAATTTTGATATTCCATTATTTGAAGGACTAATAGATTTAGATGTTGTAGATAAATGGTTGAATCTACTCGAAGGTTGTTTTTCGGTCCACAACTTTTCTGATAGGGAAAACATTACTTTTTCACTTCTCAAGGTCGTCCCATAGAGGAATCACAATATTTTCAGTCGCCCCCACATGGGATTCCTTCAAGGATGCCATAAAAAATAAATACAACCCTATTGGAAGCTACGAGGACTAGTACACAAGATGGACCACATTGCGTCAGGAAAGGGAACATACAATACCATATTTCACTAATATTTTCAATACCCTGTGCACCAAACTAGGTATCAAAGACTTTGAGCGACATATGGTTCTCAAATAATGCAATTGTATGGATAGAGACATTGAAATAGAAATGGATTTTATGGACATCACATCATTAGGTATGACTTATAGATATGTTGTCAAGATCAAGCATAAATTTAAGGAGAAGAGGTAAGAGTTTGGATCTGCAAACTCCTCACATTCGAAAGAGGGAAAAGGCGACCCAACCCACAAAACAAGGGATAAGGAAAATATGGCCACTCTAAGGACAACTAGTCCAAGATGCAACACGAGAAGGGTAATGAGAAGTTGAAGAAGGAAAAAGGGAAATGGTGTGAATACCATAAAATCCCTTGGCACAACACCGAAGAATGTCGCTCCAAGAAGTCACTAGTGGCCAAGATGAAATCTTTTGAGTCAGAGGCAGATTCTGACTCTGAATCAAACCCAGAAGGAGGGAAGTGGATTATCGATGTTGAACCCAGTGTCATTGTCGCTACCACCAAAGTCTAGCTAAGTGAACCAGAAGAAATAGAGGAAGGGGAACATCTCTTTCAATCATAGATGTGGGAAAAGGGGGCTCTTATTTATTTCATTGTCAATAGCGATAGTCAGAAGAACTTGATCTCAGTAGAGATCATCAAGTAACTGAACCTTCCGATGACACCGTAAATTCAACCCTACACCATCGACTGACTTCACCAAGGAAGAGATCTCCATGTCAGCCAACAATGTCATCTTCCCTACGACATTAAATGTTTAAAAGATGAGGTATTGTGTGATATTTACACCCTTGAAGTTTGTGATGTTGTTTTAGGACAACCATATTTGTGGAAGCAACATGTTGTGTATGATTCTAGACCCCATAGTGTTATTATTAATTTGGGTATAAAATTGTATAGGATACCATAGGTAGCTTTGCTATCACTATTTATTTAATCTCTGCTAGGAACTGTAGTAAGGTCATTTCATAGACCGTGAAGTTCATGTTATTTGTGATCTATGCTTAGAGTAAGTAGAAGGTTGTTTCCACATATGTGGCCTCTACACAGAGCCTCTCTTTGCAGCAGAAGAAAGTGGACAAAATCATATAAGATTACAGAGACATCTTCTCCTCACCCATCGGGGTATCGATGCACTGCTAAGTCAAGAATCCAATTGATCTAACCCCAGGTGCACCTCTCTCTAATGGAACAGTCTATCGTCGCTTGTTGATCGAAAATAATGAAATCAAGCATCGTATCCAAGAGTTTCTTCAAAAGGGGAACATCATACCCAACTCCTCCCCTTGTGGAAGCCCGATTGTACTAGTCCAAAAGAAATATGGGACCTGACATCTCTACATTGATTACAAAGCATTAAACAAAATCACAGTCAGGAACCGCTACCTAATTCCAAAAATTGATGACCTTCTTGATCATCTCAATGGGTAAAAGTTCTTCAGCATGATTGACCTTAGGTTCCCATGGATCCAACTAATGTATGGAAGTCAACATTCAAATCTAAATAAGGTGTCTTCGAATGGTTGGTCATTCCCTTTAGCTTAACAAATGCACCAACCACTTTCATGAGGTTGATGGATGATGTATTGAGACCCTTCACCGACTCTTTTTTTATGATATTGATCTAGATTTTATTAGAAGAACCAAATGAATACA
Source organism: Picea sitchensis (assembly GCA_010110895.2). Lineage (NCBI taxonomy): Eukaryota > Viridiplantae > Streptophyta > Pinopsida > Pinales > Pinaceae > Picea > Picea sitchensis. Next base: position 10,946 of record SNQJ01S0008281.1, read on the forward strand.
TATTATTAAAATATTTTTAACACATAATAACAGAGATATAGTAAAACTAGTTTCTATTCAATAAGGAAATAAGATGAAACTGTAAAATGTAGTGGAAAACAAGCTTGCTGGAATGGTGGCAGCTTATCTTTGAGAAGAGATGTGATGACTACGCTCATTCACAATAATATTATTACAATGAGGATTTGAAGGTATTTTTACAATAAAAAGTAATGAAAAGAAACCTAGACATCGAAAAACCTATCCCTAGGAGATGAAGTGCCAACAATTATGTGGGCCCCGATGGGGTAAGTTAGTACATCAACTTCTTAGGGTCGTAACTTATGCATACGATCTCCGTTTTAGGCGCATGATAGCCCGTTGGAAAGGTATATCTGATGAATGCACATGTTGTCATCAAATTCCAATTTATTTTATATTTTGACTGTGGAGAGGCCTAAAAATATTGTTTAGGGCCTCAAAACGGTCCCAGAAGTCACAGACCCAAAAACTTGGAGAATACTGTGGAATTGGAAAACTGCCAAAATGATCTATTTGGAATAGGTGGGAAGCCACCAACATCCATCCGAAATACATATAGATCAAACCTCCCCCCTTAGGAAGAAATGTTCTTTATTGCGTTGAGTTCCCCCATCAGATGAGGAAATTTCTGTCGAATTTGGCCCCGGGTGAGCGACTTGCCTTGGTGCAGGAGTTGCCTGCTTTGACAAATCGATAAAGTTGGATCCTTTGTTGGTGAGTTCCATTGAACTGTGTTTCCACAATCTGATCACTGAATGCCTGTTGTATGTAGTCGGGCTTGAGATCTTTTGGTTTCAATTGTTATGCTATCTCTGGGGTGTCCAATAATGGTGGGAAATAAGGCCGAAGGAGATCCACGTTGAACACTAGGTGCAGGAAAAGGAAAGGAGGAATGTTGAGCTCAAAATCATTGTCACCCATATCCTTGGTGATGGAGTATGGCCCATAATGGAGTGGGAGAAGCTTCTGATGGGACCTTGTAAGGCATTCTTTCTACAAGTTCAACCAAACTTTGTCTCCCACCTGAAACTTATGTGGAACTCGGTGTTGATCATGGTGCTTCTTGTATTTGGAATTGGACTTATGTAGAATATCCTAAACTTGTTGGTAGATGTGCTAGATCTACTCAATGAACTGAGTGGCTTTGTCAACTTCAGTTGGAGTAGGGGATGAGTCGGTTGAGGTGGACGCAAGGGGTACTTCAACATCCATGGGACCCAATGGTTGGAATCCCAACCCCACCTGAAAGGGGTTGTGGTTGGTTAAGCTATAAAGGGCTCATTTGTAGCTATGTTTAACATAGGGAAGACTCTCATCCTATGTTTGAGGGTGATTTGAATTTTACATGCGCAAAATATGCACGATCATTCGATTTATGACCTCAGTTTGGCCATCTTTCTGGGGGTGGAAGGCCATGGATTTGGTGAGCTTGGTTTCCAAAAATGCACAGAGGCTTGACCAGAATGTGTTGAGAAACCAAATTTCCCGATCTGAGACAATGGTTTGTGGGATTCCAAAGTGTACCCAGACTCATTCAAAGAAAATATTGGTAGTGGCCTCTGTTGTGATGTTCTTCTTGCAAGAGACCATAATCACAATCTTAGAAAGGAGACCAACAACCCAAAAACAAAGTCATTGCACATCTTTGTGGATGGGATACCCTACATGTAGTCCATTGAGATGGATTCCCATGACTTGTCAGGAGTAGGCAGGTAGTGCAGGACCTGATATACTTTCTAACATCATGTCGAAGTTTCAGCCAGTAGAAATGTTTCTGCAACATTTCGACTGTCATTTCGATGTTGAAGTGTCCTACCACTTGATTGTAGTGGGCTTCCCAAATCATATTCACTTTCTCTCTTCATGGAATGAATATATGGCCGAGATGACACAACAACCCGTCCTGATGATGTAAATTAGAAACAAATTAGTTTACTCCTAGCATTTGGTAGGTGGTGGCGAAGTCTGGGTATGTCTCATAGAGTTGGGTTCATCTAGAGGTCTTGAGGCTGCAAAATTCTAGCACCATGGTGAGTGTCACAATTGGTGGTCGACTGAGGCAATCCACAACTTAGTTGGTACTTCCTATTTTATACTTGATGTTGAGGTGGAATTGATACAAATATGTGGACCACTTCTGATAGCAGTCATTCTGCAATTTTCCTTCTGTCTACATGAACTGCAGTGGCTTATGATCAATGTGGATGGTTCTCTCCTTCCCAAGAATGTAATGTCTTCACTGGAGGAAGGATTTCACAATGGAGTACATTTCTTTGTCATAATTAGGGTACTTACAGACAACATTTGATAGTTTCTCACTATGATAGGCCATGGGTTGGTTGTGCTAAGTGAGAACGACACCCACAACATAGTATGAAGAATTTCTCTCGATCTCAAAGGGTTGTTGTAGGTACGGTAATGAAAGTACTGGAGCTGAGCACAAACACTTCCTCAAATCATCAAACACTTGTTTTTGGGACTAGACCTTCACAAATGTTTCCTTACCACCACCCTTGGTTACTTGGTTGAGGGCCCAAGCAATATGGGAGAATCCTAACATGAACCTACGGTAAAAATTGGCAAGGCCCAAGAAGCTCCAAAGTTTAGTGAATGTGGTTAGGGATGGAAAGTCCTAGATGACCTGAATCTTGTATGGATTCACATGTACACCATGTTGATCAACGATGTAGTCCAGGTAATGGACCCCGTCCATGCCAAAGGATAATTTTTCCAAGTTGGGGCATGGCTTGTTTTGTCGCAGGGTGTTCATAACCTATTGAATATGCTGCAAGTGTTCCTCCCAAGTCCTGTTGTAAATGAGGATGTCATCCAGATACACCATTAAAACAATATTGCTGAATGGTCATAGGATATCGTCCATCATCCTCATGAAAGTGGTTGGAGCATTTTTCAAACGAAATGGCATGACCAACCATTCAAAAAGACTTTCCTTTGACTTGAAGGAGATATTCCATACATCTGTTTGTTCTATCGGGACCTGGTGGTAGCCATATTTCAGATCAATATTACTGAATTATTTGGCCTCGATGAGATGACCAAGGAGGTCATTGATTCGAGGAATTGGGTACCGACTTCTAACTGTGATTTTATTCAGGTCTCGATAATCAATGCAAAGTCACTAGGTTCCATCTTTCTTCTGTACCAACACGATTGGGCTCCCACAAGGAGATGAGTTGGGATAGGTGTGCCTTTTATGAAGCAATTGTTGGATCTATCACTTGATCTCCTCATTCTCTAATAGAGAGAGGTGGTATACTGGGCCATTGGGAAGTAGAGCACCCGGGGTTAGATCAATGGGATGCTTGACCTTGCAGTGCAGAGGTACCCCGGTAGGTGAGGAGAGGATATCTGAGTATTCTTCCACGACATTATACAATTGCTTCTTTTGTGTGGAGAGGTCGGTCATGAAGGCCCTATATGTGGCTGCGATCTTTTTGTCACTCTGAGAGCGAATAACGAAGAAGACAAACTTCCCTGTAATGTACCTCAAAATTTACATAATTTTTTTTTTCTTAGGGTACTTCATTTCCTATTTTTCAAATTATCATAACCAACATAACCTTCATCACTGGAGGTTCACAGATGTTGAGGTGTAAGCTTAAGAACCTATGTTTATTGAAATTCCATTCAATTCCTAAGAAGATTAAGAAACTATGTTTATTGAAATTCCATTCAATTCCTAAGAGCCTCTAGGGGTGTCATTGCCTTTCCTATCATATCCACATTTCTAACTATACTTTAATATTGATGAGTACAAATACTAATCCCCTTATTCTTTCCTTTAGCGATACATGATCATTAACGAGTGTTAATTCTAACCGTTCATTCAACCCTTGGTCCCTTTCTTTGGCACTAACGATTCTGTGCATATTCACTATATCTATACGTTTACATACAAAGATTTCCTATCGATTAAGTCTTCGATATATAAAATGTTACATATGTTTGGGTATATCGTGAGCATATAGTTGAAATATCCCTTATACATATACATATATAACTCGATACATTAATAGTTTCGATGTAAAGGAAGTCTAAGTTCATAGCCTCCCGATCAACAAACAATTCGATTCTAAGGTACAAGAAGGAAAGACGTATTTTCCATAAATGATTAAGGTTCTCTTGACATAGAAACATTAGTCCAGTCGTGCTAGGTCGTGGTATCAAGGTTTGAGCCTAAGCTATGCCCTTAAAGTAAAATGTGTACAGTCCTATCCTTGGTCCACTAACACACTATGTAAACAAGGGTCGTCATCAGTTACAGAATAGATGTTATGACATTCTTTCCCATCGCATTTACTCAGTACGAGAACCGGTGTAGTAACTGTCAGGGCACATTGATACCTCCATCCGTCTCCTTAATGAACACCTACCTCGAGACCCACCCAGACCTGTCACTTGCTTTCGTGTCCTGCGAGGGTGTGGTGACTTCACGAATATCACATGGCTCAATACGGAAATATTAACTGATTTCTCTCTTAAGCCCTTCTGGAAGATTAGTTAGGTTCCATTTCCATTTGGCTTGATCGCTCTATAAGAAGGTCCTGGGTAGTGATGGGTATACGCTATGGTGTGAGGGCCGAAGAGATGTTTTACTCTGGTAGAGGAAGAATATGATCAGTCATCACCCCAGAACCAGTGTAAGGTTCTTTTCAAACCCTATCGTTTATTCTGTATGGGAGTTTTCCAATTTTCCTTAAGAGTTTTCTTTGTATAGGCATATATGTATTTGCGTAGTGTAGTTTTTTGTAGGGTAATGGTGGTTGTTTTTTGAATGTTGTCATCCAGGCCATCCCTATAGGCACCTATTAGTCTGTTATGTTTATTGTAATATTTCTTAAGTGTAGTAGTCTTCCCTTACAGATTAAAGAGTGGAACAATACTGTTATCTAGTCACTTGCACTCACAACTTACGTTAGGGTTTTCATCCCTTTACTATCGGGTCGACTCCTGTATGTATAAACTCTGGCTGAACAATATGTATGTTTCAGGGATAAGGGTACTGGGTTTTATTTCCTACGTTCTGCAATATACTATGTTAAAAAATTTTGGCCTTAGTAACAATACCCCTTGGAAAAGTTCTATGTTCTATTATTCCGACTGGATTCTTGCTTGGGGTTTTCAGAATACCTTTCGACAGTGTTTTCTTGTTTTTCTTAATCTTTAGGCATTTTGTTGTTTTGATGTTCTAAGATTTGTATAACGTATTCTAATGAAGGGGTCTCTGATTCTTGTGAGGTACCCATCAGATCAACTTTAGTTCTCTCCTCCACTCCAGTTCCAGGATGCCTCTGTCAATTCTGAAGCAGACGACGACCGATGCTAAGGCCCTAAGTTAAGTATATTCCAGAACTCCTCTGTATTCTAATTTACTTGTATTGTATTTATCTCTATAAATCAAATGTTAGTCTCATTGACATATACTAATGAGTTTTATTTTTCTTCTATTTCCTTGCAGGAGCTGAGCATCCAAACCCTCAGATTTTCCCTAGCATCCCCATATGCAAGGTACTCGAGTTCCTTTTGAAAATACTCTGGAAGTAATAATCCAGCCTTTTGAAATGAAGGTTTCGGTTCTAAAATCAGTCATCACATGGTGTATTACCATCTTAGTTTCTTTCTTAGTAGAAGGATTTAGAAATTGTACCATATTCGTTGCGAGTGACTATTATGCAGTAGTCGAGATATTTTAATTATTGTTCTGGATTTTTGGTGATACATTAATTATTGATTCAAATACATAAGTATAACTACTTTTGTCCTCTTCGGCAGTGAGTCTCATACATTTATGGTTGTATTTTATAGTATTTACAGAACTCCAATATGATTAATAGATTCCCAATTTCCCTCTATTTCCATTGTCGCCCGATTGATCAGAGGGTTGGTTTAATTTGCTAGTTGAAAATAGGGTTATGGAATTCATTTGTATAATTAAATGAAGGCATCAAGATCTTTAAGGTTTCATGCATCTTTGTTCTTGTTTTAAAATGTTTCACCCTTAAATTCTTTGTTCCATAGTTTTCTATTTACACTGAAAGGTCACAAACATTTCTTCCAGAGTTCCACAACGTGCTTGATGGGGGATTATCTGCATGTATAACTTATTGTATGTATTCCTATACATATATGTATTTTTGTATGTAACTCTACATAGTTGATTCTTGTTTATGTATATAGTTTTCACAGGTAACTTAGAATAAAATAAGAAAATCTAACCCAATTGCAAAGGCGATCCTAGGGGTGTAATTCATGTATAGATATATGAAATGGTATATGTATTTTCTAATTTAAAATAGTCTGGTCTCCTCCTAGGGTTATTCATTATTAAAAATATTGCCTATTTAATTTGGCAGAAATTTCTCAATATAATTGACAGGATCGAGAAGCCATCAATGTGATTATAATTCATGGCGTACTTCCACCATTCAATTCTCTATTCTGTGTTAACTACTTAATAAAATCTTTATACGATAACTACAACTAACCTGTAGGCGTTTTTACCATATTCCCATAGAATATTGCTGAACATAAATATACCATACATACTAGAAGAAAACTTTCATAACTTATTCGGTAGTAATATGCACAATATTATGCTAAATTTCTCTTTTAATCATTCAGATCAGAACGATTCATATTTAACGATAGTTTCAAATAGAGATCAACTGCTCATAAATATATCTATGTATATGGACAACAACTTAAGACAAGAGATGTATAACCAGAAAAAGGATAGATGAACATATCTGAACCAAACGCTGGAAGACAAAGGGAACAACCACATTCCTCCCAACCTTAGAACGAAACATCCAAAGTTACTTGTTTCGTTCATCCCCTAACCTGGCCATGAATCCATGAGGGAGAATTCTGGAACCTCTCCTCAGCAACAATGTTTTCTCATGCACTTCACCTTTCCTCACACTCATAATTTAGTGTTCATAACAACACGAATCTAATTCATTTTTTCGGTGCATACTTGGCAACATCCTGCCTCCTCACATATGCTATTTATAAACACAAGTCCTTTTTTCCTAGGTTTTTTTTTCCCTCCCTAGGGAATTTTCACAGCTTTCTAAATCCCTGATTTTCAAGGGCTGCTATTGGCCAAATCCTTGATTTTCCACTTGTAACAATCGGCCCAGAGGTAGTTCCAACATGTTCCCCACTCATGGAGTCATGGTCAGCTGATTTTAACATGGCCGTTCCATTTGTTCCCCTGCAATAAATATAAATATTATGTTTTCATACAAGTGTCGAAATTAGTTGGGTCCAATCACATTTTCTGCCCAACAGTCAAAATAATTTATTTACAATTTACCAAATTCGAAATTTGGAATTGCCCTAAATGACGAAAAATTTCCAAATTCAAATTTACCAAAAACAAAATACTTTTCTAACAATTTTTTTTGAATTTTTCAATTACTTTAATTGTTGGGGATGTCACATCCTTTCCCCCTTTAATAAAACACTGTCCTCAGTGTTCGTTCCCTTCTTGGAACATGATTGGATGAGATTTCCGCAAATCTCCCTCCAACTCCCAAGTGGCCTCCTCAGGGCTAAAGTGCTTCCATTGCACCTTTACCTGAGCGACGACTCTGTTCCAAAGTACTATTTCTCGTCGGTCTAGAATGTGTAGGGGTTCCGCCTGGAACTCACCTTCTGGTTCCACCTGCACCAAGTTCCAATCAATCATATGAGTAGGGTCATGGACATACTTTTTCAACAAGGAAACATGAAATACATTATGAATTCTTAGATTAGATGGAAGTGCAAGTTGGTATGCTACGGGTCCAATTCAAGCTAATATTTCGAAGGGCCCACAAAACCTGGGTGCCAATTTGGCATAGTTCCTAATTTTTAATGAACTCTTTCGGGCTTTGAATTTTAAATAAACATGATCACCCACTTGAAATTCCAAGTTTCTTATTTTCTGGTCCGCATAACTTTTTTGTATGCCCTGTGCCTCTTTTAAGTTTTGTTGCACCTTTCTTACTATACTTTCCATTTCTTGGAGCATTTCTGGTCCAATCATGAGTCTGTCAACCGGGTCATCCTAGCTAATTGGTGTCATACACTTTCTATCGTACATTACCTCAAAGGGGCTCAATTTAGCCGAAGTTTGGTACCCATTGTTATACGCGAATTCTACCAAGTATAGGTAGTCTTCCCACTTACTTGGTTTTGTTCTTACGTACATACAGATCATATCTTCTATGATTTGATTTGTTCGTTTGGTATGTCCATCCATTTGTGGATGGTAACTTGTGTTGAAATTCAAATTAGTATTTAGCCCTGCAAACAATTCTTTCCAAGAAGCGGACGTAAATTTTACGTCTCTATCTGAGATCACCATTATAGGAATACCATGCAGTCTAAAAATTTCCTTCATAAATATTTCAACGATGTTTATAGCTTTAAAAGTAGATTTCACAGGAATAAAGTGTGCAGACTTACTCAGTTTATCGATCACAACCATAATAGAGTCATTTTGTTTCTGAGTTTTGGGCAAACTTGTTATAAAGTCTAGCGATATGGTCTCCCATTTCCATTCTGGCACTGGCAAAGGATGTAATAGGTCGGTTGGATGCTAGTGTTCGACTTTAACCTGCTGACAATCTTGGCACCTAGCCAAGTATTCTGCTATTTTTCCCTTCATATTAGGATAGAAAAATAGTTTTCTAAGTGTTGTTATCGTTTTCTGGTAAACTGGATGGCCAGAATATGGTTTCTTATGCACTTCGTCCAAGATTATTAACTTTAAATCTACTACATCAGGTATGTAAAGTTTGTTTTTAATTCGTAGTAGTCCTTTCTTGTCGATACTAAAATCTGGTTTATCTGAGTTTGCGGTGTTGTTTTGTAATTCTGTCATTATCTTAGTGTAATTTTCGTCATTAATACTTGCCATTCTTATTCTTTGTTCCAGATCACTTTTCTCCCTACTAATATTTATCTCAAATAACCCATGGACTCTTCTTCTTAAAGTGTCTGCTACCTTATTTTCTTTACCCTTGATATGTCTGAACTTGAAGTCGAATTCCCTCAAGAAGGCTATCCATCATGCTTGTCTTGCATTAAGATCTAGTTGACTAAACAAATATTTCACACCGTTATTATCTGTTAATAGTAGAAATTTTCTACCCATTATGTAGTGTCGCCACATTTTTAAGGCGTGTATTACCGCTACCAATTCCAAGTCATGAGTAGCATAAATCTGTTCATGTTCTTTCAATTTATGTGAGTCATAACAAATTACGTGTCCTTCCTGTATTAGGACACCCCCTAATCCTTCTTTACTTGCATCAACACATACGGTAAAGTCTTTGTCTAAATCTTCTACCTTCAATACAGGTGCAGTTGTCAATAATGTTTTCAGCTTGTTAAAACTATCTTGACACTTGTGTAACCAGTTAAACTTGGTTCCTTTCTTTTGTAATGACGTGATAGGGTAGGATATCTTGGAAAACCCATCTATAAATCTATGATAGTATCCGGTGATTCCCATGAATGACCGGATATCTGCCACATCCTTAGGTATTGGCCACTCCGTGATGGCTTTTATTTTCTCAGGGTCTACGACAATGCCTTCTGCTGAAATTACATGTCCAAGATATTGTATTTTCTTTTGATAAAAGTCACACTTATCAAATTTGGCATACAGTTTGTGTTTCCTCAGTGTTTGTAGAACTACCCTTAAGTGTTCGTCATGTTCTTCCTCTATTTTAGAATAGACCAGAATATCGTCGATAAATACTAGTACGAACTTGTCCAAGTACTAACTGAAAATACTGTTCATTAGGCACATAAATGTGGTTGGTGCGTTATGAGTCCGAAGGGTATGACTATGAATTTGTAGTGTCCATATCTTGTTCCAAAATTTGTTTTTCCTATATCCTCATCCTTTATTCTAACCTGATGATAACTAGATCGTAAATCCAATTTTGAAAAGATCTTGGCCCCTCCTACTTGATCGAATAGGTCATTTATCCCAGGTAAGGGGTATTTGTTCTTAATAGTCATTTTATTCAATTGTCTATAATCGATACAAAGCCTTAGAGTACCATCTTTCTTTTTCACAAAGAGGACTGGTGCCCCCCATGGTGAAACACTTGGTCTGATATACTCTTTGTCCAACAATTCATGTAATTGTATTTTTAATTCTGTCAGTTCTGGTAGGCTCATTCAGTAAGGTGCTTTTGAGATAGGGGCTGAACCAGGTAGTAGATATATGGAGAAGTCTATTTCCCTCCTAGGAGGTAATTCCAGTATCTCATCCACAAACATGTCTTTGAATTCGCGTAGGACATCAAAATCTTCTAACTCTGGCTTATCTATATTTTTTAGCAGATTCGTTATTTGGATGGCATAAACTAGACATCCCTTTCTCATACATTTCTTAAGTTGCATTGCTAAAACTTGTCTAACTAATACAGGTTTGGGTATACCTTGGGATGTCCTAATAGTGCCAACATTGTCTTTATAGTTAAGTGTCTTTGTATAACAGTCTAGTATCGCTTTATGCTTTTCCAACCAATCCATTCCGATAATCATATCATAAGATCCTAGTGGCAGGATGTTCTAATTCGTTCTTATGTTTTGCCCATCTAAGACGAACTCGAAATCATAAATAAAGTCAACTACTTTCCATTTTGTTCCTGTTGCTAGTTGTACCAGCCATGATTTTGCGTGCTTCAGTTTCTTAAGTTTATTTGACTCTACTACATCAGGAGTAATATAACTTAACATAGCTCCAGGGTCAATTAAAACAGAAATTTGAGTGTTTTCGATTTTACCTTCGATTTCTACCATAGAGGATTGGTGGTCAGCTTGCCGGCCGTCTAAGGATGCATTTATCCGATGCAGGCTTCTGCCTACATCTCCCACCGTCGAGGCTTCCTGCAAATTATGAACAACAATTATGTTTGTTGAATTTAAACGTGGACAATTCCTCCTTAGATGAGGTTCTCCACATTCCCAACACTTTAGTGGTTCACGAGGGTTGTCCCCAAACTTCTTTATTCCCAGATTTACTAGTTTACCACTGCCTTGCATATTCAGATGGCTGGAGTGAAAATCCTTTCTCAGAAATTTTTTTGTTGCATTATGATAAGGCGATGGTCGGTATCCCTTCTTTCACCGATTCATTCAATCTTGTTTCTTATCCTTCCAGGCTTTGGGAAACTCTGCCCACTGTTTGTATTGATCGTAGCACATTCGTGCTTTCTTGAATACTTCACTCAAGGACTTGGGGTTGTCAAACTCAATTCTATCTCTGTAGGACTACGATAAACAACTTAAGAACTGTTGGATTTTTACCTTATCCTCTTGAATGTAAGGTACGAACCTTAAGAATTCCAGGAATTTATTTATAAGGTCCCCCATTGTTATTTGTCCAAGTCTTAGTTCATAAAATTCTTTTGTTTTTCTTTCATAATAACTTTCATATAGGTACTGTTTCTTGAAATATATCTTAAAGTCAGACCATTCCATCTGTTTCTCCTTTAGGCCCTTGGCCAATTTCAGGTCTTGCCACCAAATGCTAGCCTACTCTTTCATATTGTATATGGCCATTCTGACCTTCATATTGTTGGAATAGTTATATATCTAGAAGTACTTTTTGATGTCCAATAACCATGCCTCTGCTTCTTCTCCTGTTCTGGATTCTCCATCAAAGATAGCTGGTTTAATTTTCTTGAATTCTCCTTCAAGGTGGTCTAATTTTTTTTTCTTTCTGTCTGTTTTGGTTTTGTCCTCAGCTGAAGGTGCACCTTTAGATGAACTGTCTCCTTTTTTTGTTTCCGGTATTGAGTTCTTGGAAGCTCTCTTGCTAACTTCTTCATCGTTATTATCATCATTTGGGATTTTCTTGGTCACTATGCTACGCAAAAGGACTTCATTTATTTCTTGTTGTTCCTACCGAGCTTTCTTTAGTTTTTCATTGTTGGCTTTGAAAACATGCAGTTCGACGATGAGATTCCTCACTGTTTCAAGAACTTCAGTAGGTGAAATTTCGTCAGTATTCTATCTCTGATTTTCAGGAGGCCTTTGGTCAGGGTTCCCATCGATTTTGATTTCCCCGTCATCATTTACTACTGCCATGACTGACACACAAAACATAAAAGGTTTTCTATTTGTAACAATAAAGGTTTCTATTAGATTTATAAAAACAGAATTATACATTTAAATAAATCAGATGGCCCCATCCAAGGTCCAAGTGTTGTATCCTGTGGCTCTGATACCATATGTAATGTACCTCAAATTTACATAATTTTTGTTTTCTTAGGATACTTCATTTCCTATTTTTTGAATTATCATAACCAACATAACCTTCTTCACTGGAGGTTCACAGATGTTGAGGTGTAAGCTTAAGAACCTATGTTTATTGAAATGCCATTCAATTCCTAAGAGCCTCTAGGGGCATCATTGCCTTTCCTGTCATATCCACATTTCTAACTATACTTTAATATTGATGAGTACAAATACTAATCCCCTTATTCTTTCCTTTAGTGATACTTTAACATTGACGAGTGTTAATTCTAACCATTCAGTCAACCCTTGGTCCCTTTCTTTGGCACTAACGAGTCTGTTCATATTCACTATATCTATACGTCTATATACATAGATTTCGTATCAATTAAGTCTTCGATATATAAAGTGTTACATATGTTTGGGTATATCGTGAGCATACAATTGAAAGATCCCTTATACATATACATATATAACTCGAGACATTAATAGTTTCGATGTAAAGGAAGTCTAAGTTCATGGCCTCCCTATCAGCAAACAATTCGGCACTAAGGTACAAGAAGGCAATACGTATTTGCCATAAATGATTAAGGGTCTCTTGATAGGGAAACATTAGTCCAATCGTGCTAGGTTGTGGTATCAAGGTCTGAGCCTAAGCTATGCCCTTAAAGTAAAATGTGTACAGTCCTAGCCTTGGTCCACTAACACACTTCTTAAACAAGGGTCATCGTCAGTTAAAGAGTATATGTTATGACATTCTTTCCCATCGAATTTACTCAGTGCGAGAACCGATGTAGTAACTGTCAGGGCGCATTGATACCTCCATCCCTCTCCTTAATGAACACCTACCTCGAGACCCACCCGAACCTATCACTTTCTTTCGTGTCCTGTGAGGTTGTGGTCACTTCCCGAATATCACATGGCTCAATACAACAATATTAACTGCTTTCTCTCTTAAGCCCTTCTGGAAAATTAGTTAGGTTCCATTTCCATTTGGCTTGATCGCTCTGTAAGAAGGTCCTGGGTAGCGATGGGTATACGCTCTGGTGTGAGGGTCGAAGAGATGTTTTACTCTGGAAGAGGTGGAATACGATCGGTCGTCTCCCCACAACCAATGTAAGGTTCTTTTCAAACCCTATTGTTTATTCTGTATGGGAGTTTTCCAATTTTCCTTAAGAGTTTGATTTGTACAAGCATATTTGTATTTGCGTAGTGTAGTTTGTCATAGGGTAACGATGGTTCTTTTTTGAATGTTGTCGTCCAGGCCATCCCTCTAGGCACCTATCAGTCTGTTATGTTTATTTTAATATTTTGTAAGTGTAGTAGTATTCCCTTATAGATTAAAGAGTGGAATGATATTGTTATATAGTCACTTGCACTCACGACTTACGTTAGGGTTTCTATCACTTTACTATCGGGTCGACTCCTGTATGTATAAACTCTAGCTGAATAATTTGTATGTTTCAGGGATAAGTGTACTGGGTTTTATTTCCTACATTCTGTGATATACTGTGTTCAAAAATTTTGGCCTTAGTAAGAATACCCCTTGGAAAAGTTCTTTGTTCTATTATTCCAACTGGATTCCTGCTTGGGGTTTTCAGAATACCTTTCGGTAGTGTTTTCTTGTTTGTCTTAATCTTTAGGCATCTTGTTCTTTTAATGTTTTAATATTTGTATAACCTATTCTAATGATGGGATCTATGATTCTTGTAAGGTACCCATCAGATCAACTTCAACTCTCTCCTCCCCTCCGGTTCCAGGACAACTCTGTCAGTTCTGAAGCAGACGATGGCCAATGCTAAGGCCCTAAGTTAATTATATTCCAGAACTCCTCTGTATTCTAATTTACTTGTATTTTATTTATCTCTGTAAATCAAATGTGAGTCTCGTTGACATCTACTAATGAGTTTTATTTTTCTTCTATTTCCTTGCAGGAGAAGAGCATTCGAACCCTGAGATTTTCCCTAGCATCCCCATATGCAAGGTACTTGAGTTCCTTTTGAAAATACTCCAGAATTAATAATCCAGGTTTTTGAAATGAAGGTTTTGGTTCTAAAATCAGTCATCGCATGGTGTATTACCGTCTCAGTTTCTTTCTTATCAGAAGGATTTAGACGTTGTACCATTTCCACTATGAGCGACTATTATGTAGTAGTTGAGAGATTTTAATTACTGTCCTGGATCTTTGTTGATACATTAATTATTCATTCAAATACATAAGTATAACCACTTCTGTGCTCTTTGGCAATGAGTCTCATACATTTATGGTTGTATTTTAAAGTATTTACAGAACTCCAATATGATTAATAGATTCACAATTTCCCTCTATTTCCATTGTCGCTCGATTGATCAGAGGGTTGGTTTAATTTTCTAGTTGTCGACGGGGTTATTGAATTCATTTGTATAATTAAATGAAGGCATCAAGATCTTTAAGGTTTCATGCATCTATGTTCTTGTTTTAAAATGTTTCATCCGTAAATTCTTTGTTCCACCGTTTTCTATTTACATTGAAAGGTCACAAGCATTTCTTCCAGAGTTCCACAACGTGCTCTATGGGGGCTTATCCGCATGTATAAGTTCTTGTATGTATTCCTATATGTATATGTATTTCTGTATGTAACTCTACATAGTTGATTCTTGTTTATGTATATAGTTTGCATAGGTAACTTAGAATAAAATAAGAAAATCTAACCCAACCGCACAGGTGATCCCAGGGGTGTAATTCCTGTATAGATATATGAAACGATATATGAATTTTCTAATTTAAAATAGCCTGGTCTCCTCCTAGGGTTATTCATTATTAAAAATATTGTGTATTTAATTTGGCAGAAATTTCTTAATATAATTGATGGGATCAAGAAGGCATCAATGTGATTATAATTTATGGCGTACTTCCACCATTAAACTCTCTGTTCTGTGTTAACTACTTAATAAAATATTTATACGATAACTACAGCTAACCTATAGGAGATTTTACCATTTTCCCACAAAATATTGTTGAACAAAAATATACCATACATACTAGAAAAAACTATTAGAACTTATTCGGTAGTAATATGCACAAGATTACGCTAAATTTCTCTTTTAATCATTCATATCAGAACGATTCATATTTAACGATAGTTTCAAATAGAGATCAACTTCCCAAAAATATATCTATGTATATGGACATCAACTTAAGACAAGAGATGTATAACCAGAAAAAGGATAGATGAACATATCTTAACCAAACACTGGAAGACAAAGGGAACAACCACGTTCCTCCCAACCTTAGAATGGAACAACTAACGTTACTTGCTCCGTTCACCCCCTAACCTGACCATGAATCCATGAGGGAGAATTCCAGAACCTCTCCTTAGCAACAGTCTTTTCTCAGCCACTTCACCTTGCCTCACACTCAGAATTTAGTGTTCATAGCAGCAAGAGTCTAATTCATTTTTCCGGTGCATACTTGGCAACATCCTGCCTCCTCACATATGCTATTTATCAACACAAGTCCTTTTTTCCTAGGTCTTTTTTCCCTCCCTTGGAAATTTTCACAGCTTTCTAAATCCCTGATTTTCAGGGGCTGCTATTGGCCAAATCCTTGATTTGCCACTTGTAACAATCATCCCAGAGGTAGTTCCAACATGTTCCCCACTCATGGAGTCATGGTCAGCTGAGTTTAACATGGCTGTTCCATTTGTCCCCCTGCAATAAATATAAAATATTATATTTTCATACAAGTGTCGAAATCAAATAGTTAGTTGGGTCCAATCACAATTTTTGCCCAACAGTCAAAATACTTTATTTACAATTTACCAAATTTGAAACTTGGAATTACCCTAAATGGAAAAAAAATTCCAAATTCAAATTTACCAAAAACAGAATAGTTTTCTAACAATTTTTTTTGAATTTTTAAATTACTTTAATTTTTGGGGATGTTACATTCCGAGTCTACGAGATGACCTTCCTTCATTTCTTGGAAGAGATCAAGGAAATAACACTAGGTGGGCTTGCCTAAGGTATCCTGTACAATTTCTTGTTCAAAGTAATAATAACATTGTGAGGACTAGACTTATATACGAAATGACGTTTCCATAAATACAGTTGTCCTAACAGAAAATTACAAATTCGAGAGGAGAAACATCACACAATACCTTGTCTTTAAAGGGATTGAATTCATTTAACAAGAAACATTGTTGGCTGATGTGTATATCACTTCCTTGGCAGATCCATCCAATGGTGTAGGGTTGCGGATGTGGGTTTGTCGGCATAGTGAGTCTCTTGACAACCTCTGCTGAGATGAGTTTATTATGGCTACTTCTATCAAGGATGAAGTGCAGTGGGGTACCCTTCACCCACATCTGTGAATGAAAAGGGTGCTTGGCTTCCTCTGGCTCATTTTGTTCACCAGGATGGAGCTTGGTGGTGGAAACAGTAACATTGGTTTTTGTGTTATTGACCAATCTCCCCCTTTCTCGTTCTAACTCAGAGTCAGGACCCGCATCTGATTCAAAGGCTTTCACCTCAACCACCGACAATTGTTTGGAGTGGCAGTCAATAGTTTTATGCCAAGGGCTCTTATGGAAGTTGCACCACTTCGCAATATCTTTCTTTGTCTTTCTGGTGTCCTTCTTAGCATGTGTATTGGAATGGTTGTCCTGATGTTGTCCATATTTTATCTATCCTTTTTTATGCAGGTTGGGGCTGCCCCTTCCTTTATTTTTTTGCGCGGGGTTCTAAGGCCCAAATTATCACATCCTTTGTTTGAGCTTCTGCTCGATTTTGACATCATATCGATAGGCCGGGTCCAATGACAAGATGTTCAAAAATTCCATTTTGGTATGGATGTATCAATGTAGAGCACCTCGATACTTGAACACCATATGTTGCTCATAATATTTGATACCCAGCTTGGTATGGAAGGCATGGAATATATTTGTGAACTCGTGAATTGTGTGGTCTCTTTCTTGCCGCAGTGTGGTCCATTTTGTATACATGTTGTCGTAACTTTCGACATGCTATTATTGTTCCTTAATGCCATCCCTTAAGGATTCCTACGTGAAAGTGACTGTAAATAATGAGAGTTCCTCTATTTCTTTTTTCTCACAGAATGTTTCCCACCAATCTTTGACATGAGGAGAGAATTTGAGGAGTGAAAAAGTAATTTTTTCTCTATTAAAAGTGTTATGGACAAAAAAATACTCTTCTAGTAGATTCAACCACTTGTCCACAACATTTGCCTGTATATGACCTTCAAATATAGGAATATAAAAGTTGATTTGTACCTTGAAGTGTGCGGCGCCTACGCTTGAAGAAGATGTGTCGCATGTTGGTAGTTGCCGAAGGATTTATGGAAAACTATCCATCATCTCGTTCCTCTATTGTGTGAGGGCTTCCTCAAGAAAATTTTTTAAAGGATCTCCTGTCTCGTCATCTTTCTTTTCTCCCACCATGAGAGGGCGCTTGGGAGTGTGAGAGATTTTTTCGTCAATAGAAACAAGTTCAAGACCCAATTCTTTATACCTTGACCTCTTTGGGAAAATGCATTAAGAACGATAAGGAGAAGATCACTCTCGTACCACTCATCCACATTTTATGAGCATAATGAAATGAATACAGATTATTAAAACATGATTAACACAAAATAATAGAGATACGATAAAACAGGTTTGTATTAAAAAAGGAAATAAGTTGAAACTGTAAAATGTATCATAAAACAAGCGGGCGGGAATGGTGGCGGCTTATATCTGAGAAGATATGTGACGATTGCACTCATTTGCAAGAAGATTATTATAATGAGGATCACGAGGCATTTTTAGAATAAAGAGGAATGTAAAAAACCCTAGACATCCAAAAACCTAACCCTAGGAGATGAAGCACCACAAGTCATGTGTGCCCCATTGGGGTAAGTTAGTACATCAATTTCCCTGGGTCGTAACTTTTGCATACGATCTCCATTTTAGTCACACGATAGCCCGTTGGAAAGGTCTATTTGAGGACTACACATGTTTCCATCAAAATGTGACTTTGTCTATACTCTAACTTTATCGATACCTAAAAATTTTGTTTAGGGCCTCCAAATGGCCCTGTCAGTCAGGGACTCGAAAACAAGGAAAAAACTGTCAAAATGAGCCAGTTGGAATAGGCAGGAGGAAAACGAAATCTATCTCGATCAGGTATTTTTGGATGACATCCTCATCTTCAACAGAACTTGGGGGGAGCACATGCAACATATTCAATAGGTTTTGAGCACTTTATGGTAGCACAAGCTATATGCCAACCTGGAAAAATGCTCCGTTTGCATGAACATGGTCCAATACTTGGGCTACATTATTGATGAGTATGTAGGAGATGTTGATCCAACTCAGATCCAAGTCATCCCTGACTAGCCAAAACTGACCACACTAACCGAGCTTTGGAGCTTCTTGGGACTTGCCAACTTCTACCAATAGTTCGTGTTGGGATTCTTCCATATTGCATGGGCCCTTAGCCAAGTGAACAAGGGCAGTGGAAGGGAAAAATTCACGTGGGAGAAGGAACAACAATGACCATTTGATGATCTGAAGAATTTCTTGTGCTCAGATCCAATACTCTCCTTACCTGATCTGCAACAATCGTTCGAGATTGAGACTGATGCATCTGACTATGTTGTTGGCATAGTTCTCACTCAACACGATCATCTGGTAGCATACCATAGTGAGACAGTCTCAGATATTGACTGGAAATACCCCACCTATTACAAGGAAATGTATTCCATTGTACAAGGCCATCGTCAATGGAAACATAAAATTATGGGAAAGGAGACAATAATGCACACTAATCACAAGCCCTTTTAGTTCATACAGACATAACGGAAGTTTCATAATGACCCCCATCATAAGTGGTCCACCTAACTACAGTGGTTCCATCTCAATATTGAGTATAAGACAAGTGGCACAAATTGAGTCGTTGAATGCTTCAGTTGACCTCTCGTGGCTACACTCACCACCGTGCTCCATTCCTGTGGGCATGAGGCATCTAAGTGGCCCCAACTTTATCAACAAGATATGGACTTCACTACCACCTATCATATCTTGGGTACAGGTGCAAATATCACCTATTGTCACATTTAGGACGAACTATTAAGCCATATATTTCATCTTTGTGTTCCTGCAAGAGAGCATGCAAAGATGATTTGGGAGGCTCACTACAGTCAGATGGCAAGCCATTTTGGCGTGGAGAAAAATATGGTCTTTCTACAAAAACATTTTTATTGGCCAAAATTTCAAGAGGACGTCAACAAGTATATAAGATCTTTCACTTCCTCTGCCATTTCCAAGCTAACCATCAAGAAGCAAGGCTTATGCACCCCTCTTCCTAATCCTGAGAGGCCTTGGGAATCCATCTTGATGGACTACATGTTTGTCCTTCCATCCAACAAGGAAGACAATGATTGTGTATTTTTGGTAGCTGATTGGTTTTCGAAGATGGTCATTCTCACAGCTTGTAGGAAGAGAATCACAACGACAGATACTGTGAAGCTCTTCTTTGAACGAGTGTGGGTCCATTTTGGATACCACAGACCATCATCTATGATCAGGATAACATGTTCCTCAACATATTTTGGTCGAGTCTCTGGTCACTGTTGGACACCAAGATCACTAAATCCACTTCCTTCCACCATCAAACCAATGGCCAAACTGAGGTTGTCAATCAGATGATATTGAACATCTTTCACATGTATAACTCTAAGCATCTGCATACATTGGATGAGAGTCTTCCCTATGTTCAACACAACTACAACAAGGCTCTCGATAGCTTCACCGAACATAAACCCTTTGAGGTGGGGCTGGGAATCCAAACCTTGGGTCCCATTGATGTTGCACTACCTCTTGCAAAAAAATAGACAGATTCTTCCAATGTTTAGTATGAGGCCAAAAAAGCCACCAGATTCATTCAACGGATTCAACAAATCTACCAATAGGTCCATGGGATTTTGTAGACAACCAATGCTAAGTAAAAGCAACACCATGATCAAAATCGGGTACCAGTTACCGCACAAGCTTCAGGTGGGAGACAAGGTATAGTTACATTTGTAGAAAAAGTGCCTTACTGTGACCAATCAAAAGCTCCACCCACTTCTCTATGGTATTTACACTATCATCAAGGTTGTGGGTAGCAATGATTTTGAGCTCAACACTCCACCCTTCCTTGGCTTGCACCCAGTGTTCAATGTGGACCTCCTTTGGCCATATTTTCCACCATTATTGGACACCTCAGATATCGTAGAGAAGTTGAAACCAACAAAGGTCAACCCTGACTGCATGGAACATGCATCCACTGATCAAATAGTGGAAACACATATCAAGGGAACTCGCCAACATAGGATCCATCTTTATTGGGTTTTCAAGGCAAGGCAACTCCTCCACCTAGGAAATTTCCTCACCTGGGGAAAAATTTAACAGTCGTTTCCTCACCTGATGGGGGAACTCAACACAATGGAGACCATTTCTTCCTAAGGGGGGAGGTTTGATCCAAGTGGAGATTGGTGGCCACCCACCTATTCCATCTAACTCCTATTGAAAGTTTTTAGTTGAACACATTCTTATGTACATCTTTGTAATTGTGGGTTATACACTTCCAATGTTGCCTAAATCCCTAGATATCTTCCAGATGGATATTGGTGTCCTCCCACTTAATCCAACTGGCTTATTTTTTAATTTTTTCATGTCAACACAACTTTTTGTACTTCCAGGGTCGTTTTGGGGACCTAATCAATGTTTTTTTGGTTTGTCACAGTCAAATTGTAGATAGAGTCAGAGTTTGACAACATAATGAGTAGTTCTCGAAAATACCTTTCCAATGCGCTATCATGCGCCTAAAACGGAGGGAATATACAAAAGTTATGACCCAGAAAGTTGAGGTACCAACTTACCCATCGAGGCTCACATAATTTTTGGCGTTTCATCTCCTATGGTTAGGTTTTTCGATGTCTAGGGTTTTGACATTCATGAGTAATGTGAGAAAGGCCTTTGGAGCCTCATTGTAATCGTTCTTCTCAGACGGATGCGCATAGCAAGCACATCTCTTCTCATAGATAGATACCACCGTTCGAGCAAGTTGTTTTCAATTCTGTAGTTTTACAGTTTCAACATATTTCATTTATTCAATAGAAGTTATTGTTCACTAGATATTTGTTTCGTTTATTTGTATCTTCATGTTATTGTATTCAATCTGTTATTCATTTCGTTACGCTCATAAATCCAGATCAACATTTATAAAGAGTAGTTATAGGGAGGGAAGTTGTGAAGTGTAATTATAGAGAGGGATATTGTGCTCTTGAATAAGAGCGAATGAATTAAAGACTAGTATGCTACATTAAACAAAGTAGGTGTCCCCGCTTGAGTTTTACAACTATTCAAATACTTGGTTGAGGTTTACAACTATTCAAATGCTTGGCAATTGGTGGCAATCAATGTCTTGCATGTGATGAGATAAACATGGGTTAAACAAAAGAATTGAATGTTGTGAGTTAATGCTAACCGAAATGGATAGCATTAATCTACCTCTCCATAATGAAGTATAAATACATCATGTATTTTCGAGATCTTAAATGAAATTGCCTCGATATGAAGCTAATAATATGAAGCTAATAATAGCTCAAAATTTATAATTGGTTAAATAAAAATGTTGTAAATATTTTGTATGCAAAGAAAAAGTGTTAAAAGAATATGAAACTAAATTTAAGGTTAAATTATTTTATTTTGGTTCCAAAGTATTTGAAATACTAAAATCGTTTACAATAGTCTACCAATTAAACGGACAACCAATAAAAGCAATATTACCAATAAAAGAAATATTACCAACAAAAACATAAGTGGAAATATTATTTTGTGGCTCAATGAATGGATGGGATCAACTTTTTCCCTACTTTTATTACGGGGTGAAAATTATTGAATCACTTAAAAGAAGAAACGGGTCTTTGTTCAAAGGCACACTTGGGAAAGAAAATTTGGGATAGTATCACACATGTGAAAACGATAAGTTATTCAAGACATGAGTAAATTTTGAAACAAAATTCAAAGATGTCTATGCATAGCCATTCTGAGAGTATTCAAGATTACGTAACAGAGAGATACACTTCAATTATTTGGAGAAACTGCAATCCACTATGATAACAAGCCTTGGTAAGTTTTGCGAAAACTTAGATTTGACTATATCATAGAAAAATAAAAGATGTAATGGTTTATCATAGAATTAATGGATATATCAAAAAACATGTAAGAATAAAAAATCCAAAACATTATAAGGATGGAGTGTAAACAATAAGCATCATTTTAATTGAATAATTGAATTTGAATTAGAAATCATCTTTGAAAAGATGAAAAAGATGAAAAAGATAAAAGAAAAAAATTAATATTAAAGAAATTAAAAAATAAAGTTGTATTTGAAAAAGTTATAATAAAATGATTGGAATCTTGGTAGCTTGGCTACAAATAAAAAGAAACTTTAAATTGCTCACGGAACTTATCATCATTTCAAGGATGGTACCACTTATCTTAATTTCAAGGATGATACCACTTACCTTAATTTCAAGGATGGTACCCATGGTAAACTCTAGAATTTTTAAGGCACCATATTGATCAACAATAGGGTTTGAAGCCATTAAAATAATATCTCGTTAAGAGTTCAATGTGTCACATGTAGGAATTAAATTTAGGTAGGAAGGATAGCAATGATTCCTCCCAATCACCTAAACTAAAGTTAATTAAAAACATTCTTTAAATAATTTTCTTAACCATAAAAAAATCAATAAAAATCATTAAAACTAAGGCTACCAAGAAATATTCAAGACAATATAAATATAAATGTGTTTTCGGAACATAGGAAAAAACAATCAAAACATACTGACATTACCAAGAAGTTAATAGTTTTTCAATGCAAGGCCTATGAAAGATGGGGACACACAATAGATATTTATATATATGAACCCTTTAGAACATTTTAGACACGTGACATAAAAGTCTACATTGTTTGTAGGACAATGAACCCCCTCTACCCAATGATTTGACTGGTAAAGTCTACGGAGGTATACATACCCTACCCCCCTCTGGATTTTAACTTGTGGCCTCTTAGGAGGAAACACATGTTCTTAACGATTAGGCCCAATCAAGGTGTATATATTATTAATAATAATAATCTATTTTTAAGGTCACAACCAAGCCAGACACCAAATTGGTGTATGAGACCCCCTCCACCCAACGATTCTATTGGTAAACTCTACGGAGTTATACATACCCTACCCCGCTCTGGATTTGAACATGTGACCTCTTAGGAGGAAACACAATTTCTTAACCATTAGGCCCACTGAGACTGTAAATATACTATTATAAATAGTTTAATGTAAATTTTTAATTAATTTCTAAAATAATGAATTAGAAAAATGACAGGATAATGATGGTGATGATTAATGTCCACTAAGACTGAATTGATCTATCAGACCTTAAAAGGGTAAGTGATTACTTGTGATTCTTTACAAAAAAAAAATTCGTGCTTGAAAAGCATTAAGAGAAGCTTTCCAAGATCACCATACTTTTGTTGAGTTAAGAGGTTATGAAGGTTGGTAGTTTGAAAAATATTTTGAAAATGAGATCTAATAGAGGTATAGGGTGGAAAATCTAAGAGAAAGGGCTTTTCATATTCAACATTATTAATGTCACAAAGGTGACACACTCTTTCATCGCATGGCATTTTAGGAATTGACCAACGCCCAGGTTCACTATGGAGCTCGTGAGAATTTGTTCTTATTTTAGGAATGCTTATTTTTTTCTTTACACTTGGAAAAACATATAGATAACTTTGATCCTCTAGATTAGAGTTGATTACATCCTTATAATACCTTAATTTTATTTTTTCCTTTAACTCTTTATCACACCACATGTTCTCCTTGTATTTTGATTTGATGTTTTTTTAATAATATCTTTATTCTGCAAAATGGTGTCTTCCATGATTCCCCAATAGTCTAGCCAAGACCAGGCATATTTATGCCATCGTCGCTTGATTCAATGGTGGTTATGATTCGATTTTGAAGAAATTTTAGGAAGCCTCTTATCTTCCATGTTTTTTAACTTGTTCTTATAAATTAGGTATCTAGTCAAAGCCATGCTCTCAATCGACGAGACACTTGTTTGTAAGAGGAGAATGGGATAGAGTGTATTTCCTTTAATTTTGAGATTATAGGTTATAAAATTCTTGTGTATTTGCTCTGTCTTTCCCGAGGATTCACGAGAGATACAACCTAAGACATCACATCCATAAAGAATAACATGTGTACCAAGAGTCTCGAGGAGGAGTTTCTTCTTATCCCAACTCCAAATATCAGTTGATTTATAAATGTTTACAAGCCTATATGAAGCTTTACATTCGCCAATGATCCTTTTCTCAATGTTGTAATTCCAATTGAGCTTGTGGTGAATATCAATTCCAAGATATTTGTATGAAGTCACTTCCTCCAAGTTTTTGTTTTCATATATGAAGGTATCATAAGGGATCTTATTGGATTTAATAATCATGACCTTGGTCTTATTAGTATTAACAGTCATACCCATATTGGAGCAACAATCCTTGAGGATTCTTAGTTGGTTTTCAAGATCATGGGGACTCCTTGCCATAAGAACAATATCATCAACATAAATAAGAAGATTGATGACTATACCAGTGAGAGTAGCGCCGACACAATCTACTTTTTCCAAGCAATCTTATAACTTGTCAATGTGTATGCCAAAAAGGGTAGGGGACAAGGGGCAACCTTGTTTGACTCTGATATTGCAGTTAATATCTTTTGACTATCCCTTAGTGTTTTTAAAACTAGCAATAACATTCTCATACATCTTTATTGCAAGAACCATGAACTCGAGAGGAACTTTTATCTCTTCCAACATATTCCAAAGGTTTTTCCTAGGAACCATGTCAGAAGCTTTTCTAAAGTCAACAAAACAACAAAAAAGATTAGTTTTAGTATTTTGGAAGTTCTCTACAATGATCCTAAATGCAACAACATGTTTCATAGTTGAATGATATCTCCTAAACCCGGCCTGACGTTTAGTTCATTTACCATGACTTTCTAGCCAAAGGTTAATCTTCTTTTCCAAAATAATTCCATAAAGCTTGGATAAAATCAAGCTAATCATAATGGTCCTATAATTAGAGGGAATGTTTCTATCCCCATTTTTAAAAATAGGAACAATGAAGCTTTGCATCCAAGGTTTAGGGAGCTCGATTAATAATACATATTTATAAATATGTATTATTATAAATAAATATATATTATTATAAATAATGAAATGTAAAATTTTAATTAATTTTTAAAATAATAAATTAGAAAAATGAAAAGTGCTTTCCATATTATTTAATATTATATTAATATATTTTGTGAATATATTATTATAAATAGTTTAATGTAAAATTTTAATTAATTTTTAAAATAATGAATTAGAAAATTTATAAGCTAAAACTCAAAATATTAAGAACCCTTGTATTAAAAAAATATAATTAAAATATATATATATAATTTTTCATATTAAAAACAAAGATAATTAAAAAAATGGATAATTTTCCATTTTAAAATTTGGCTGAAGATCAACTTATAAAAAGAGTTAAAATGATAAGTGGAATTTTTTTATGTATTTCTTTGTTAATGATTTTTTTTTATTATCCTAAGTTTTGGGAAATCAAACTTTATTAAAAATATTTTTTTATAAAATAGTTACTTTAAAATATTTCAATCAAATCACCTACAATGTAATTTTTAAATTATTTTATATGTATAATAGATTAATAAGTAAACTATATCTATGCATTTTAATTACTCTTTTATATAGTTTATATTATATTATTTAATTTATATAAAAAATTTCTTTATTTAAATTTAATTTTATTGGAAAATAATTACTAGCTTATCTACAAATCAATGCAATTTAAAAAAATGCAAATTTTTTTTTATCTTAATTTTTATTTTGAAAATTCATAATAATTTTATTTTTTTAAATCATTTAAAAATATATATAATGATACAAAATTTCTTATATTTTCATATAATTAAAATACATCATAATTAACAATATATGCAATTATATAAAAAAAAAAATGTAAAATACCACAGTAACTATAATGTGCATTAAGGGTTCAAAATAATATAATCTTTTATCATTAAAACTTCAGTGCTACAATATTTGTAAATTTCCATTATAATGTATTATTAATTATACTCCACATATCGTGAATTTGTTTCTATATTGTAAATAAAATTGCATTTATACTTATTTGATACTTTCAAAACTAATACAAAGATTTTTTCCTTACTATGAAGTGTTTATATTTCTTAAATACTATGGTATATAATATTATTTAGTAAAATACTTTTTATAATCATTTAATATATATTGTATAAACAATGAGATCTAGTATATCAATTTTATATTTATCTTAACAGTGATCTTAAAATCACATTATTTTTTATATATTGTAAATTAAAATATATATTTCTTAAATATTATGGTATATAATATTATTTAATAAAATATTTTTTATAATCATTTAATATATATGGTATAAACAATGAGATCTCATATATCAATTTCATATTTATCTTAACAATGACCTTAAAATCACATTATTTATTATGTATTGTAAATTAAAATATATTTAACTATATATTATTTAAGTACATTAATTATATTTAAATCTATATATTAAATTTTAATTAAATATATTTTATTTAATTGTGTGCATAGTACAAAATTTATATTAAATTTTTAATATTGGTTATATTTTTATAATTTGTTTTTTTTTTCCTAAAAAAAAATATTGGAATTTTAATATTGGTTATATTTTTATAATTTGTTTTTTTTCTCCTAAAAAAAAAGTTTATGTTCACATTGAAGAGACAAATCACATACATAAAGTTTTTATGGAACAACACAAAATAGGAAATGTAAGTTCTAAAAAATTTACAACAATACAAATGCAAACTACACTTACTTAAAGTATAGGAAAACAATAATTTTCTATCATCATCATCATATATATATATATATATATATATCATTTCTTGACCTTTAAAAAATAATCATCAATTTGTTATGTTATCCCTTTCTTATTTGTTACCTCTTGCAACCCCAATAATGAAGGATCAATCGTAACCTCCTATAATTTTTTAGTTTATAATCTAGATTCACAAAGAGAACTAATCCCTTATCTGAATCATAAGAAACAATTTTATGAAGTCTCTTTATTCGATAAAAAGATCCTCAGTGAAAAACTAAATCTGAGTAAATATTGATATCCATGTCTTCTATGTCATCCCCTAAAGGAGTAATGAATTCCCTTATCAATACTTCTGATTTCAAATCATCATTATGCTTATAATGATTTTTTGGAAAATTATCAGTTCTTTATTTTGTTTTCCCCCATTTTTTCTAGTAGGGTGAGAATGGTGATGGAGGAAAGACACTTGTAGTTTTTGTGTTATATGACATGAATACCAATAAAATGTTGTGTTCTCATAATCTAAGACATGTCTATTATATTGTTTTGCATTTGTGAAACATTTTTTCTAAAAGACCCTTACTAATGTCTATCTACAAAAATGTGAAATAATTTCTACATAATCCTATAAAATATCTCTTAAAATATAAATTTATGTAAGTTCCCAAAGAGTTCCCAATATCTCCAAAACAATCTGGGGAGTACAGAGTTATATAAAGTACAATTCTTCCCAAAAATAGGGACCCTCCTAAAATATTGTCTAATAATCATCATATCAAAAATTTCAACAATAAAAAAAAATTTACACATAAAGATATCTCATATTTCTTTGTCCATTACATATGATTCACTCATATAAAGATGAAATATCAGGATTATATGCATCAAATCAATAAATGACTAAATTTTTTCATATGAGTAATGTAAATGGTTGAGTTCCATAATTGTAATATGCACCATTGGTGCCTCCTCAACATGCTCCACAATATAGGAATTAGAAATAGATGAAGGGTTCAAAACATTAGGAGTAATACAATATTTTTTTATTATATCCCTAAAAAACACCCGAATACCATCCACTCCTCCACACAATTGCAATGAAAATATAAGAGTGAATCCTTGTAATATGATAATCAAATAGTAGGGATGTGTTCTTGAGTTGTTTTCCCTCATAAATATGAAATTGTAGTCAATAAGAATCATTAGACTATGCTTCAATTTCTACTTTAAATCCACAACATAACTATTAGAAATCACCCACATGCACAAGGATTTTTGACAGAGTCTTTATCATAATTTAAATCCTATCTTCGTATTAATCTCCACATCAAATAATCATTGATCAAAAATTACATCAAACACTTGGCACGAAAGAATTATCTCAAACACTTTCCATGTATTGAACCCTTAGCACATAAAAATTCCATCAAATACTTTTCATGCATACCTTTTTATGAAGACTTGAGAAACATTTGCATCATAATACAAAACCTACTTTCTCTACTATGAAAAGGTCTCCCTTGGAAAGATTCCTTTGGGAAGAAGGTCACTATTATTATCAAGCCACAAGGAGCTGCAACTTGGACCAATTATTGCAAAAATATTTCTTTATATCACATGTGTTCCCGACTCTACATTGTTCATACTAGATCAAAATTCCCATGTGGAAAAGGTTGGTATAACATATCTACAACTTAAAAAATATCTTTATCACTGCCACCATCATTAGTAGTAAGAGATATGGTCCTTTGAACCTCACATGCGTTGAGGTCGATGTTCTCATTATGGGATCCAAAATTCTTGTTAAAATACATCAATCATTTTCTAATTCTACACCTCATGTCCATTATGCTTTGGCCTCTTTGTTTCCTGAGTGGGTCTAATGCTTAAAAACATGTGTTTCCTCTTAAGAGGTTACAAGTTCAAATCCAGAGGGAGGTAGGGTATGTATACCTCCGTAGACTTTGCCAGTCAAATTGTTGGGCGGAGGGGTTTCACTTGTCCCACAAACAAGGGGGTCTCATACACCAATTTGGTGTGGCTTCACCGTGACCTTAAAAATAGATTATTATTATTATTATTATTATTATTATTATTAGAAACGGTGACATATTTGAGAGTTACTTCAAACATTGTCATAATGGTGTATTTGTCATCAATGATATTGTCATGTGAAGGAAGACATTATAAAAGAAAAATTGTAAGTTCTCCCCCAATTGACCTCCCACCCACCCAAGATGTCATGATATAACTCTACTAGAACTAAATGTAAATTCTCATTGGACCTCAACATTTTGTTCAATAGTAATAAACTTTAAGCTTTATTATATTATTTGATGACTTGTTATAATCAAAATGGTGTAAAGATAAGAATATGCATTTACATGATCTAATATGTTCTATAATCAAAACATTAATTATGTAACTTTGTGTTTTTTATTTTTATTTTTATTGTAAATATACATATATTTATTTGATTCAATTACTTTTTACATTTTAAAAAATATTTACATTTTTAAAAAATTATAATTTATAATTTTCTATAATATAAAAATTGACATTACATAAATTTTTATCAACATAAAATTAAGATTATTAATTTAAGTTATAATAAATAAATTGAATGAAATAAAAACTCAAATTTCAACACTTACTCCATACATACAAAGTCAAACTATACCATACTCCTTTCGTATAGGTGTTGTGTATATTTTTATTTCCATCTTAAACATCAATTTTAAACATTAATCAATTAATTAATAATAAACTGCAATTTAAACACCGACCTTGAACATTAATTAATGAAAAGCACTAATTTAAATGTAAAATACAATGACATGGCATGCAATGTAATATAAAAAATTTCATTTTCACTTTGCACACATCCCATATTCATACTTGATATCATCTCATTCTATGTTATTACAAATATTTTTGGCCAGCCAACTAATTTGAAGAATTTTTTGAGATGCATTGAAAGAGTTTGGTTCCGATTTAAATGACAATTCTATGAATTTTTATTGGTATCTCTCATATTAGGTTGTTTATATAACTGGCACAAATGTATAGAATGTGCTGGAAATATATCAAATATGATTAGAAATATATTAAAAAATATATGTTAGAAATATATTAAATATAACTAAAAATATATTAAACAATTACATAAAAGTGTTGGAAATATATTAAGAAACTATATAAAATGTATTGGAAATATATTAAAAATATTCATTGTATTGTGTTGAGATGGATACGATTATTAAGTTTTAATTAAGAGAAATTAGATCCAAATTCTATGTCTTAATGTGATGTTGTATACACACATAGATATGAGAAATTGAATTAGACACCTAGTGACATAGAACTAACCACATTGCCAATAACATCAATGATACTTGGTTGACTTAACTCATTATTCTTACTTAACCTATTTAATAGCTGTATATTTCAACACTATATATTGAACTACCACAAATCTAAATATATAAATAGAAAAAATATGTGTTTAATTATCTTAAATATATAATAACTTTATTAATATTAAGAAATACATTTGAAATTAATATTATAAAACACAACAAAAAAGTTATCTGTAATTACAAGCTATTTTCTATTATTAAAACCAATTAATTAACTAGATTTTAAAATAATTCATTAATGTCAAGATACACATTTTATTTTAAAAATATAATATATTATTATTAAGAAAACTAAATTTTTATATAGTTATATATTTTTTAAACAAAAAGTATGTATTTAAAATGTAATATCAAATGTAATTTCAATCCTTCAAATACATTAAATTTAAAAAAATATCTAAAATTATCTATAATCATCTTAATTATTATTTTTATTATTAGATTTAATTCAAAATTACTCTTTGTAAAAAATATATATATAAAAAAAACCATAAAAACATCAAGCAAATTAATGAAAAATATTCTTATAAAAAAAAAGATAGCATCAAATTCCTTTTAAAGTCAAAACTTTTAAAAATCCTCCAGACTAAATAAAAGCTCAAATTGAAAAAAAAGAATTGCAATCAATTATGAGAGTACCCAAAGTTTTCCTTTCTTTAATTAACGAGTATTTGATGCATAATCAATGCATAATCTGATGTGACTAGTTGTTTTTTGAACGAGAACCAAATTGGAAACCCACTCAGAATACTTGACCAGAAATATTATCCCAACCCTCAAGAGTTTTTCCGACTCCTTTCGAATAATTTCTTCTAGTGCAGGGTTGATAGGTCTTTATTTTTTCCTAACTGGTTTTATGCCCTCCTTTATAGGAATGGAATGATGTACAAGAGCAGGATCAAAACCACAAAGATCCTCATAAGACCAAGCAAAAAAATCTTGAAATTCACCAAGCAATCCGACAAACCTCATTTTTTCTTCATCAGAATATTGGGAACCTATTTTAACATTCTTTGGAGATTTGGGTGTGCCAATGTTCAAGGATATGGTTTCACCCACCTTCCTTTTCGACTCCTCTTCTCTATGTTTTTCTTTATTTCCTACATCACTCCATGAAAATGAGCTCTCTAGAGGATTCAAGCCCTTAGGAATCTTGTTATTTTCCATGGATATAATTTCCTTAGGCTTAAAAAGTTCATTTTGAATGACAACATAGATGCTCTCATCACTAGGGAAGACTTGCCATGATTCTATATTGTCAGGGATGTGTGGATGATATAGAGACTGAAAAGTACAATCCGATCTTTGAGGAAGAATTTTTCGATTAGGAGAGGCTACAAAAACAACTAACCGATCAACCATTGAGCTCAATTCCCTCTTAACATGAGTAATTTTGAAAGATAGTAGGTTTAAGATTAGTGCCCAAATAGTTTGGGTGTAGCGTTTGATCAAATTGTTGCTAGGGGAATATATCTTATGTACAAGGTTCACAACAAGCTCAGAATCGCCAAAAACTGTAAGGTGACCACAACCCAGATTATAGGCATTTTCAATGCCTAATAATAAAGATCCAAATTCCGTGACATTCTTTGTTCAAGAAAACTCCAAACTATAAGAAAAATTATGAATTTTCCCCACAGAAGAGTACAAGATAATGCCAACTTTGTTTCCTTCATTAGAGCATAACCATCAAATTGCATATGCCACATACTGTCATCTAAGTCGACTTATTCCAAGGGAGTTTTATGATCCTAAGAAAAGATGGAATACACCCCTAGGTCCTCTTCGATATAATTCACATTAGGCTATGGAACACTTTCTATGTAAGGTGAAATCCTTCCCTCTCTAAGGACTATGATGTTTTTACCAGGAATAGATAAGTGTGTCATGTCGAGTGAGAATTATCCACTTGTCAAAGCTTTCCCATCTCTTCCTATGATGATTGATTAATTTCTTAATCGCATATCAATTACCTGAATATTAAGGGTTGTCCTTATTTCAGGGTGTGCGCACAAAACCAAGGTCACGTCCTTGATTTCACCTATTGTCGTTTGTTGCAAACTATTATAAGAGAGAATACCTCTGGCGTTTTCATTTGTACAAGACAAGCCTAGCTCTTCCATAATAATCTTCGACATTACACTTGGGTCCAAACCACCGTCAATGAGGCAACAATGGGAGATTTCATCCATAATCTTTACATAAATATAAAAAGGGGGATTTTTTTACAGGGTATATAAAGTTATGTACACCTACTTTATTTACAGATGAATCCTCTTCATATACCTCTTCAGAGAGGTTGGCTACAACAGAAGCTTTTCCTTCCATGAATTGTTTTAGATGACTCTATTGTTCAGGGATGACAACCATGCCCAGAAGGGTTGCATCTACTTTGATGTTGGCCAACTAATTTAAAATATTGTACTTGGAAGAGAGGAGAGGGGGAATAATTCCTTGACTGTCAGGAGCCTTAGGAACTTGAATAGTAGCAACTGGTGAGAATGAGCTTGGGTTAGAAGAATTGCGGGGAGGATCGTATTTTCCTTTGGGAGCATAGGATTTATTCCTAGTATTGATGATCATGACATCTTCTAGCTCTGCAAAATCTAGGCCAACGATGGTAGTTTCAGGTCTTTTACCAAATATTTAATCTCGCATTCTTCCTTACCTCACATGTACTTTCCTTATGGTGTTCCTCAAAAAATTTACACCAACTACGAGGCATGATATCTTTTGGCTGAAAATTATTTTCATTTGGATTCCTAAAGGGGGGCGCGGAAGTGGATGAAGCTCTAGGGGTGAGAGGGGAGACATTTCCATTTCTCTCATACTCTATCATACGATTATTCATGTCTTGTACAAGTTATAAGAGGGCAGACATGTTTTTCTATTTAACAGATTCTCCCTTAGGAAGACAGGTTCTTTGAAGTTGTTCTTCATAATCTAAACAAGTATGCAGAGCAGAACCAAGGTTATCAATGGCCTTTTCCTCAAGACTATGACGATATGGGGAAGGTATTAAATTATAGTAATGCATCAAAGAGGCTTGGTTCTGAGGTTGAATGAGTTCATGGATTTCATTGTATAGCTTGGTGAAATTCAAGTTGACAGACTTGATGGTTTCACCATCCTTATTAGAGATGTTATTGTATTCCCATAATTTCTCATCTGGGATTTTGGATTGCCCATATGTGGATTTGAACCAATAGAATAAATCCTCCCAGGTAGATAATATCTTAGGAGGAAGTTCGAAGAAATTGGTTGCAACCTTCCCTTCAAGGGAATTGGCAAATAAGTGCATACAAGTATCGTTGTCATTGGCTCCTATTTTGTGACAGTAATTAAAATATTCCATCGAGTGCTCATTTGTAGTGACAATGTTATTCCTTGAAAACCTAGGAAGATTCTCTTTGA
Organism: Picea sitchensis; assembly: GCA_010110895.2. Classification (NCBI taxonomy): domain Eukaryota; kingdom Viridiplantae; phylum Streptophyta; class Pinopsida; order Pinales; family Pinaceae; genus Picea; species Picea sitchensis. The sequence goes on from SNQJ01S0008281.1 coordinate 45,076, forward strand.
ATTTAGGAAGTGGGCAAGTAACAGGTGCCAGGTTAAGAGGAGATGAAACATGCCATGGTGTGGCTATAACATCTTCTTCAAACTGAAAAAGCCCATACTTTTGTACGACTTTGGTAGGGTTTGTAGTAGATTGGACAGGGACTTGGTGACTATATAAGCTGCCAATCACTGATGAAGTTGAGGATTGATATGAAGAATAACTTCCAGTGCCACCAGAGCCACCACTAGATGCCATATTGTGGATAATAGGCAAGGGAGAGAAAGACGAACTGGAAGAATCATACAAGGTTCTCCTTAGAGCACTTTGTTGGGTTGATAACTCAACGTTCCTTCTTCCTATTTCAACAATAGGATTAATTTCAGGTGATAAGCCTCTTCTTATCCTAGAAACATGAAGGTCTAAGGACATGTAAGGAAGAACAAGTTGAATGAAAGAGAAAGTTATAGTTGATTCCTGTAACATCCCGCTCTGGCGCACTTACCTAACTTATTCTTTGAGGACACTTGCTCGCAAGTGATCTGGATTTATATGATAAAATTTTTTGATTACGATGCATTGAGTTATAT
>SNQJ01S0008281.1:45652-67084 GCA_010110895.2 Picea sitchensis
CATCCTGGTTGTTTACTCGTATATGTACACACACACACTTCAAAAACAAAAAAAAAATTTACACCTGGCACTAGAGTAGCTGTCGTAACGAGGCGGATCGTTACAATTCCTAAGTTGTCTACGTCTATATTCCCAACGTTCTTGGGCACTTATGTCTTGTTCAATTGTTTCCCATGAACGATCAAGCTCAGCCGAAGTATTAGCAATGTCTAAAATGGTGTTAAACAAGTTTAAAGAAATGTTTGTTTGATCTTGAATACTGGGCTCAGTATTAGGCTTCCTTGCAACATGTACAATCATGAAGAAATAAAATAGTCAAAGAATCAATATTAGAAAAATAGATATATTCGATGATAATCAAGCATAAAAATCAACCAGAGAGATATGAAAGATCTCCCCAATATGGTCGCCAAATAAATGTCGAGGAAAAGATATGAAATGATATTACTCAAGCGTTTTGAAATATTACTTGGCTAAAGAAAAATAGACGAGAATATCACCCTAAGTTTATAGGCATAAAAAAATGTTTCCTAATCCACAAGTATTAGTTACAAGGGCGTAGGCTTATTTTCTTATAAATTAAGAATAGATGAAAAATTCAATATTTATGTAATTTTGTGAATATAACAAATGTAGAAATAAATGTTGAGACATACGTAAAAAAAATACCAAGTCAAAAATAAACACATATGAGACATAAAAAAATCGTTTATTCCATTCCAATTTATCAAAAGAATCTTTCTCTTTAAAAAATTCCCTAAGGAAATTTGGGCCAAATTAAAACTTAGATGTCCCCGATGAAAACCATACAAAAGGACTTTTGACAGAAGCTAAATAGTTGAACTTTAAAAGATAGATTAGCTTGCCACAGATTGTTGCCCACTCGACTCTGGACAATAGCCTTTATCAGTCATGAAATTTAATTCACAAACAAACAAGTCTACACAAACTATCAAAGATAGATCAATACCTCTGAAAGACAAGTGTCTGAATGATGTAATTCAACCTTGAATCTTGTTGTCTACAATAGGACCTTGCTATCATAAAAGAGAATTAGGTTTTCAATGAATTAAGGAATGAATTAAAGATGAATGATCTCAATAAAACTCAAGAGCAGAGGATAGTAATCTTTCTCGTTCTATTCTCCCCTTTCTTCCTCCTTCTCTTTTTTCCTTTAAGCAATCAGAATTGGTTGAAGTAGTTAAACTACCTCTTTAGTTAAGTTAACTAAAAATCAACCAACATTTTAGTTTAGGGGGGGAATTAATAAAATAATAATAAGGGTCTTTAATAAATAATAACTAGTAGGTGGGACCCCTTCTGACTCCCTTTAGTTCCTTTAACAATCATAAACAGAACTGGTTAATTAATCAAAACATATCTCTCCTTGTGGCTCCCATCATCACTTTTATAATTTGAAAATTAATAACAATGATATTTGAAGTCATATCCAAAAATATAATATCCACATATCCCAAAAAATAGTGTGTTGTCCAAAAATTTCAAAAGACACAGTTCTCATCAATCAATAGATAAAAATACTTTAAACCCATATTTTCCACTCTGGGAGGCAATTTTCCCCGTGTTATTTTTGTCTCCCTTTAATTTCTCTGAATTTTTCTTAGGCTATGTGGAGCCTTTAGGCCTACTCTCACTAATAACATGAGAGAAATCATCTCTCAAATGCATGAGGGATGAAACGGATTTGGTAGGTTCATTTGATGGAGGGGACAGGGAAACAACGACTTTTCCTTTATCAAGTTCATGGCGGGCCACAGTTTTTAACCTTTTTCTTGCTTGGGAATACTGTATTGGTGCGTGTGCAGGGGAAACTTAGACAATTTTATTAATAGGTGGAGGAGGAATAGGTAGAGACAGGTTGGACTAGCCACGATGTTGGGAGACTTCCGAGTGGACAATCTCTTGCCATTCATATTTTTCAGGGACTTGAGGTTGTAGTGAGACATGATGGGGAACTAGGATACCAGGAACATGTGGGGCTTGGAAAGGAGGCCTTTCTGGCCTATTTAGACCACTCCTTGTCCAATCCATTTAAAAAATCCATCTTGAAATAGCTGACTCAACTCTTGTGAGTCTGCATCAAAGTGTATAGAAAACCTTTGCTTTCTAGGGATGTTGTTCCAATTTTCTCTTCCTTTGTTACCCTGGCCATGGATACCTCTGCTGAAAAATATCATTCATGTATGCATTACTTATTAACAACTAGTTTATTCAACAAACCATACATGACATCTCTTTAAATATGAAACAAAGTTTGGCTCAAAAACACATCAGACTCATGCAATCCAATCCATAAACTCGTTTAATACTTGTCGATGAGTAGGGGGTGAATAAGGGTTTTGGGATATATGAGGGATTGTATTGAGTGAAAAGTGGTCAAATGAAGGGGAATATATCACGATTACTTCTCAACAAATCATCAAACAATCAAATGTATTGTAAATCAAAACATATCACTTTAACTCATTCTTGTGGCATTGTTCAACTGTTATAATACAAAGTCTTCATTTAACTATAATTTAATTTTAAGAACAGGGAGTGAATTGTGAATCTAGGAAGGTGAGGGGACTTGTAATGTGCGGAAAAGTGAGAGAATGGCGGGGAAATAATTGGCGTATTTTTCATCGATGATATTGTCATGTGAAGGGAGATATTATAGAAGCAAATTTGTAAGCTCTCCCCCAATTCACCTCCCATCCACCCAAGATCTCATGATATAATTCTACTAGAACTAAATGTAATTTTTCGTTAGACCTCAACATTTTGTTCAATAGTAATAAAAAATTTTAGATTATTTGATGACTTGTTATAATTAAAATGGTGTAAAGATAAGAATATGCATTTACATGATCTAATATGTTCTAGAATCAAAACATTATGTAACTTTGTATTTTTTTATTTTTTTATTGTAAATATATTTTTGGTTATTTGATTCAATTACTTTTTACATTTTAAAAAAATTTTAATTTATAATTTTCTATAATATGAAAATTGACATTACATAAATTTTTATCAACATAAAACTAAAATTATTAATTTAAGTGACTATAAATAAAATGAAATAAAACGTTAATTGTGTATTCCACTAATAAAAATCAACCTCAAATTTCAACACTTCATACATACAAAGTCAAACTATACCATACCCCTTACCATTACCATACCCCTGACCGGTTACCATTCCTAGGAACAGATAAGTGTGTCTTGTCTAGTGAGAGGTATCCACCCGTCAAATCTTACCAATCTCTTCCTAAGATGATTGAGTAATTTCTTACTCACATATAAATTACCTAAATATTAAGGGTTGTCCTTATTTGAGGGTGTACACACAAAACCAAGGTCACATCCTTGATTTCACCTATGGTCGTTTGTTGTAAACTATTATAAGAGAGCATGCTTCTAGCATTTTCATTTGTACAAGACAAGCCTAGCTCTTCCATAATAGTGTTCGACATTACACTTGGGCCCAAACCACCGTTAATGAGGCAACAATGGGAGATTTTATACATAATCTTTACATAAATATAAAAAGGGGGATTTTTTACAGGGTATCTAAAGTTATGTACACCTACTTTATTTACAAACGAATCCTCTTCATCTACCTCTTCAGAGAGGTTGGCTACAACAAAAGATTTTCCTTCCATGAAATGTTTTAGATGACTCTATTGTTCAGAGACGACAACCATGTCTAGAAGGGTTGCATCTACTTTGATGGTGGCCAACTAATTTAAAATATTGTATTTGGAAGAGGGGAGAGGGGGAATATTTCCTTGACTGTCAGGAGCCTTAGGATCCTAAACAGTAGAAACTAGTGAGGATGAGATTGGGTTAGAAGAATTGTGGGGAGGATCATAATTTCCTTTGGGAGCATAGGATTTATTCCTAGTAGTGATGATCATGACATCTTCTAGCTCTGCAAAATCTAAGCCAAACATGGTAGTTTCAGGTCTTTTACCAAATATTTTATCTCTGTGATTATTCCTTACCTCACATGTACTTTCCTTATGGTGTTCCTCACAAAATTTACACCAACTATGAGGCACGATATCTTTAGAATGAAAATTATTTTCATTTGGATTCCTAAAGGGGGGCACAGAAGAGGATGAAGCTCCATGGGTGAGAGGGGAGACATTTATGTTTCACTCATATGATATCATACAATTATTCATGTCTTGTACAAGTTGTAAGAGGGCAGACATGTCTGTTTGTTTAACATATTCTCCCTTAGGAAGACATGTTCTTTGAAGTTGTTCTTCATACTCTAAAGAAGTATGCAGAGTAGAACCAAGGTTATCAATGGCCTTTTCCTCAAGCCTATGATGATATGGGGAAGGTAATGCATTATAATAATGCATAAAAGTGGCTTGTTTCTGAGGATGAATGAGTTCAGGGATTTGATTGTATAGCTTGGTGAAATGCAAGTTGACGGACTTGATGGTCTCACCATCCTTATAAGAGATGTTATTTTATTCCCATAACTTCTCATCTGGTCTTTTGGATTTCGCATATGTGGATTTGAACCAATAGACTAACTCCTCCCAGGTAGATAATATATTAGGATGAAGTTCAAAGAAATCGGTCGCAACCTTCCCTTTAAGGGAATTGACAAATAAGTGCATACAAGTATCATTGTCATTGGCTCCTATGTTGTGACAGGAATTAGAAAATGCCACCAAGTGCTAATTTGTAGTGACATTGTTATTTTCTGAAAACCTAGGAAGATGCTCATTAAATTTAGGAAGCATACAAGTAGCAGGTGCCAGGTTAAGGGGAGAGGAAACATGCCACAGTGTGGTTGTAGCATCTTCTTCAAACTGAAAAAGCCCATACTTTTTTATGACTTTGGCGGGGTTTGTAGTAGATTGGACAGGGACTTGGTGACTATATAAGCTTCCAATCACTGACGATGTTGAAGATTGAGATGAAGAAGCACTTCCAGTGCCACTAGAGTCACCACTAGATGCCATCTTGTGGATAATATGTAAGGGAGAGAAATACAAACTGGAAGAATCAGACAAGGTTCTCCTTAGAGCACTTTGTTGGGTTGATAACACAATGTTCCTTCTTCCTATTTCAGCAATAAGATTAATTTCAGGTGATAAGCTTCTTATTCTCCTAGAAACATGAAGGTATAAGGACATGTAAGGAAGAACAAGATGAAGGAAAGAGAAATTTGTAGTTGATTCCTAATTTGTCTATGTCTAGCTTGCCAACATTCTTGGGCACTTATATCTTTTTCAATTGTTGCCCATGAATGATCAATCTCAACCCGAGTATTAGCAGTCTCTAAAATGGTGTTAAACAAGTTTAAATTAATAATGGCTTGATCTTGAAGACTGGGCTCAATATTAGGTTGCCTTTCAATAGGTACAATCATCAAGAAATAAAACAATCAAAGAATCAATATCAGAAAAAATAGATATATTCGATGATAATCAAGCATAAAAATCAACCAGAGAGATATGGAAGATCTCCCCAGTATGGTCGCCAAATAAATGTTGAGGAAAAGATATGAAATGATCTTACTCAAGCATTTTCAAATCTTACTTGGCTAAAGCAAGATAGATGAGAATATCACCCTAAGTTTATAGCCATCAAAAATTGTTTCCTAATCCACAAGTATTAGTTACAAGGGCTTAGGATTATTTTCTTATAATTTAGGAATAGCTGAAAAATTCAATATTTATGTAATTTTCTAAATATAACATATGTAGAAATAAATGTAGAGACATACGTAAAAAAAATACCAAGTCAAAAATAAATAGATATGAGACATAAAACAATCGTTTATTCCATTCCAATTTATCAAAACAATTGTTCTCTTTACAAAATTCGCTGAGGAAATTTGGACCAAAGTAAAACTTAGATGTCCCCGATGAAAACTATACAAAAGGACTTCTCACAAAATCTAAAAAACTGAAATTTAAAAGCTGGATCAACTTGCCACATATTTCTTCCCACTCGACTCCAGAAAATAGCCTTTATAAGTCATGAAATTTATTTCACAAACAGACAAGTCTACACAGACTATCAAAGATAGATCGACACCTCTGAAAGACAAGTGTCTGAATGATATAATTCAACCTTGGATCTTGTTTTCTACAATAGGACCTTGCTATCATAAACATAATTAGGCTTTCAATGAATTAAAGAATGAATGAAAATTGAATGATTTCAATAAAACTCAAGAGAATACCATAGTAAGCTTTCTCCTTCTATTCTCACCTTTGTTCCTCCTCTTTTTTCCCGTTCATCAAACTCATAAATACCTCTGGGGCATTTTTCATTCCAAACGGTAAAACAGTAAACTTGTAATGTCCAAACCTCGTCTTAAAGGCGGTTTTAGGGATGTCATCCTCCTTGATCTGTAATTGGTGATACCTTGATCGCAAATCGATCTTGGAAAATACCGTCGCACCCTTCATCTGATCTAACTTATCATCAATCCTTGGAAATGGATATTGATTATTGATCATTGCCTTGTTCAATTGGTGATATTCAATGGAGAGTATCCATGACCCATCCTGCTTTCGTATGAAGATAACAGGCACACTCGGACATATAAGTCCCAGTTCCAATAACTCCTTCAGTTGCATTCTCAACTCCTGTAACTCCGGGGTCGACATCTGATAAGGAATTCTTGCTATCGGTCCACTCCCTGATTTCAGGTCTATGGTAAACTCCAATCCCCTCTATGGTGGCATCTCAGGTAACACCTCTGGGAATATGCCCGCAAACTCACTCACCACAGGAATATGTTCTAGACCTTTTGCTACTCCCTTCTCATTTAACACAAGGATCACATAAAGATTACATCCCTTGCACATGCTCTTCTGTAACTGCAAGGAAGAGATAAACCTATGGGAAACTCCCTGGTTCCAACCTACAATCATGCTTCTCTGTCCCTCATCATCTACCAAGCTCAATCATTTCATCTTACAGTTGAGTATCACCTCATGCGATTCCAACTAGTTCATACCAATCACGACATCATAAGATCCTAATATCATTATGTACAAGTTGGCCCTAGTGAAAAACTCTCCCAGGTTAAGGGTACAACACATAACCTTTCCTCCAACCTTCTCTTTGGCTCCTGAAGTCATCTCTACAAAGCTAAACTCATCCCATTTGAATGACTATACCTTAATCCTTTTTAGTGCTACACCAAATATGGAACTCTTGGTAGCACTGGGATCTATCAAATACTAAGGGTCTGGTCAGCGACCGTTACTTGACATCTCACGCACAGCTGACTCGTGCTATGCCTGGCGGTTATTCACCGCTGCATGAATCCGATGGGCCTTACCCAAAACTCCCACGGTAGTGGGTCCCACTGATCCAGATTCTCCGACGCTTTCCTCTGGGTAGTAATGATGGTATTGTGGCTCCCCATAATCCAACACATTTTCTTCGGTCCAGTATTCCTGGTACCTGAAGTAGAAGATGAATTCTAACAATAAGGCCAAACTCGAACTTCTTGACCTTAAGTTTCTAGGTAATTTGGTGTAGAGCATACCGAAGTAGCTCCAAAACGGGTCTCATACTCAGGCACTTTGTGACGTCCTTGTCGCAAGGCATCAAATTCTTTGAGCTAACGCTCAACGAATTCCTCAGAAAGATACCTCTCCTTAAACCATTCCTGGAACATTTCCCACGACACATCATTGATGACCATATTCAAATGTGGCAAGAACATCTTCCACCATAGAAGAGCGTTCCCCTTCAGTTGAAAGACCACCATGCGGACCTTCATGATGGAGGTCTTAATCACGAAGGGTGAATCACAGCGCCTTTCTCTACAACCGTTCCTCGATGGCACAGTCATCCACGACACTCGTGGACTCGAGAAATCAACTCTCTTGAGTTCTCAGTGGATGTTAATGGTACTAGCTAGGGTGCGTTGTGGACCCTTAGGGGTACAACTACCCTGGCCTCATCTTAGTACCGATGGTGAATCAAGGCCCCTTGACATTACCTGGAAGGGCCCTGTCAGACCATGATCATCCCTTACAACAATCGAATCCATCCCAAGGACTTGTTCTTCCCCTTGGGGGTTCAACTCCAAGGGTGCGAGAACTTCTGGAGGTGTCGCACCTCCTTCCATGACACCACGTTGCGAACCTATGAGGCGTCCTCTAAATGAAATCACCACATGGACATGTTAAGGTTTTAATTAATGCAAGGGTTAATACTCAAGATTTTACTACAGTGGAAAGCCTTGCGATCCACAATCGCAGGGTTGAACCCGCTCTGATACCATATGTAACGACCCCATCATTACGACTACAAGCGAAGCAGAAGTGCAATTTTTTTTTTGTATTTGGGAGGAAGGAAATGACGACAATAGTTTAACCACACAAGATGACGACGAACACATGCACGATGATTAGGAAACAAACAAAAATGACTCAATGCACTAGCACAATGAGCAGCGAGGCGAAACACGTGTAGATCAAAAATAGAAATGACTACCTGCCCATCACAAACATGATGATGCCTACAGGCTAAGGGACCACATCCACATGCCCGACATAATGGTCTTGACAACCAAAAAATAGAACCTAAAGGGTGCACAAACCCAATGCATGAAGGAGTTACAACCCAAGCGCTAACAACAAGCTTACAACAGACAACTACACCTACCACGGGAAGCACAGACTCCGGCCAGGACATCATTTGCCTCTATCCAATAGGGCACGCCATGATCCCCTCATCAGTAATCATGCCATCCCCAGATGATAGGCATGACAATAACCCTGGCACAAACATATCCTGTCTAGACCATAGACTCAAGATAAATCCATGTGTTAGGAGACCGAAATAGCTGACAAGAAGATGATACCCACACATCCCAGCAACAGGTCGACAAGACGCAAGAGGACTACACTCAAAGGGAAAAGCGTAAGATATTACTCGACTCCTCCATCAACTGATAACCAAGATGTCTAAGTGAGAAGGTTGGACTGTTACCAAGCTACTAAGGTCATAAAAGTTATCATAATGTGAACTAAGATAGGAACTTAACCAAATCAAATACGCTTATCAACAATTATAAACTGTCCATTAAAATAAGTGAACTACTTAAAATTTTAAAGGTGCTCCACACTGCTTAAATAAAATAATCGACATGGTTGTCTAAATATGGCTAATCCTTAATGGGATCGATGTCTATAATTAATGCCACTTCAATTCTAAATTTAATGTTGTTTTAATTGTTGTTTTGCAGTTATAAATAAAATCCATTTCGACGCTATTCAATGCAATTTTAATGCTATCTCGTTGTTCATAAATAAATGACTTTTCAAAGCCATTCAATGCAGTTTGATGCTATTTGGTTGTTTGAAAATAATTGTCATATCAATTCTAAACAAACTATTTTGCGGTCTATCCAATACTACCTATCAAATCGAGGACGTATCACGTTGTCTATTAACAATATAGTTTCCTAATTAGTAATCGCTTGGGGATAGTAATTCATGTTACTATATCTGAATACAAAGGAATGCGGTCAACCACCCCATGTTGTCTAAAAAGGTAAGAATTTGTTGTGTAAAGTAAATATAAATTTACCATTGTTGTAGAAATTGTTGTGTAAATTATACATTGGATATCGAACATTAATAAAACCTTGCAGGCTATTATAAAGACTTTTTTCATTTGTATACGACGTTGTTCAACATATTTACTGTTGGCATAAATAAATAAAAATGTTGTTAAAACATCAAGGGAAATTTTGTTGGTAATGTAGAATACATCATTATAGGTACAATGGCCATGGGAACATTGCTAAATTCATGGTTCAATAAATATGGTAGGTCATAGTCAAAAGGAATGTCATTTGGGATGACTTGCAAAAAAATAATAAAACATGATATTGTCATTTACATACCTGGAATCACAGAGGCAACAACAAGATAACTCTATCATATCTAAAATGAAATTGTACAGGTGAAATGCCAGAATCTTTGCAATCTGTGCAAGGTGTCAAACGTAGGGAGGAATCTGCACAATGTGCCATGAAATTCATAATTTGGAGACTGAGTAAATGTGCCAAGAAACAATGTGGGTATGTTGCGTAAAAGGCAGTCAAATGTATGGTGAAAACGCAGTGGTAAAAATGATTTGTAAAAGACTACTTGGTAAGATGAATTGGTGGGGAAAAGAAAAAAACCCGAAGGTAACAAGATTTGGTAAGGAGAAAAAAACGAAATGCCAATGGCCTTCAAAGATAACCCGTTGACCAATGAAAGGAAGATGCCCAGGGTAAATAAATGGATGAAAATGAAGTTAAAATAAAATAGTATACATATCTAAATCCTAGCCACATCATTAAAGTAAATCACGCGTATCATTGAAGAAAATCGTTGTCTACTAAATAACGATTTTTCTGTCTAAGAAATAATGAATTTGTTGTCTATATAAATATAATACATTATCTGTCTATCAGATTAATTTCCCAGTCTAACGGCATGTTCAATTGTTGTCAAGAAAATATCATTATCGTCATCACACTTATATGTAAATATTTGTTGTCAATAAATATTAAGATCGTTGTCCAATCATAAGTTTAATGTAAAATAAATCACTTCTCCTGACACTAATTTGTTTCTCTGATAATTAAATTTGCAAAGAGTCTACAAGTCAAATGTCGGGTGATTCATGGAGTAAGGGTTGGGATTAATGCCAATAAAATCAAGGAGCATAATAGGTCTATAAAATGAGAATCTTAGAGTTAAGGATTCCAAGATACGTCGAGTTGAGCATTGAGGAAAGACAGAGATAATCAATCACAAGAAGCCACAAGACCTTCAATCAACCGGGAAAAATCAACGGGGGTAGACAACTGGACAAAAAAATCTTTCGCTCATCATCCACACACAAAAAATAAGTGCATTAGAATCAATAGGTCGCTATGCACCGAAGTGACTATCGTCGATTCAACTCTTGGCTGACTAATCAAGAATGGACTGACGAAATAGGGATGAGGAGGAAGTAAAAACCAAAACTCTTCACAACAAATCAATAAAACCGATAAGACAGTCACAAAATTCAGGGATCGAATGCCAAGGGAGTCAAGTCAAGCAACGAGCTTAAGGCTATGGGGAATTTAAGTTCTCAATTAAAATGCTAAGTCAAACACCTTCTTTCCACAGTTAAAAGTACACAAATGAAAGCGTAAGGTCATAATAATCTACCATGCAGAATAAGATCAACCATACCATATCCCAATGTGATAGCTTCGAGTTGTTGTCCCGCGTGCTCTGTGCAGCTCTCGCTTGCCGACCGATGAAACTTCACCGGTACCTCCAAACCAATTCTAGGGGTACTCTTCTTCCCCCTTATCCCCCGGAGCCACAAAGGGGTCATGCACACTAAACCAAAGAACAACTAGCTCCCAGCTCACCTCGCAAGACTGAGCTACCACTTCTCACCTAGATGGGTATCCGAACTCCCACAAGATAAGTCAGTCAAGTCTAAAATTTTGCAATATAACGTTACGCATCATAGAAGAGATCCATCCTCCTTCTCCTCCCTCCTTTATATAGAGTTTCTAAGTTCATTCTTTCCCAAATTCCCATTTAATTTATTGTTCAATAATTTAATTCAGAAAAATCCTTCCCGTACATGTGTCAACCATCCCCTTCTTTGCACCAGAAATTAATTTCATTAATTATTTAATCACTCATATTTCCCTCACCCACCTAAAATCATTCCTAGAATCGCTCCTAGGTGTCCCCATATTCCCTTACACATTTTAATGACTTACCCCCATACTAATTTACTAGTTGAGTTCAATTTAGAAAGTTCTTAAAGGCAAGATTCCTTGCTAAGTTAGTCATTCTGTTTTTTCCTTTTGTTTCCTTTTCTCTTTATGTTTCCCCCTTTTTCCATTAGTTTCCTAATTCTTTTAAATTTCCCTCTTTCCCTTTTTATCTAAAACTCAAATTAGCAAGTGTAGGAAATTACCTCTTTCCCCATTTTTCTTTTTAATTGATACAATTTTAATTAGCATAAGTAGCAAAACAACTATCTCCCTTTTTGTTAAAAATGTAATCCCCCAAAGTAATTTGATTTTTTTATAATTTATTTGAATGGCTTACCCCTTTCTCATCACATATTTAATGATGATTATATATATATATATATATATATATATACCACAAGTATCACTTAGACCTAGATTTTATTTTCCTAGGCTAGGCGACATTTTATTAGGGAAAATGTTTTTAAATCTTTCTTATCACATTATTCATTCTAAGACCATATATGTTTAATCACTTATTAGTTAACAACACGACGTGCCATTTAGGATGTAGTAGGTGATCCAAAGGTGCCACTCGCCTGTTTATGTTTCCCTTGTGCGACGTGATCTTCAGGATGCACTACATGCTCCAAGGGTGCCACTCATCTCATTCCATTTTTCTTGCGTGATGTGCCCTTCAGGATGCACTATGTGATCCAAGGGTGCCACTCATCTCTTGAATGGCTTGATAGACATAAAAAACCCCTAGAGTCAATACTTCGTCAGGTGATCTTGTGAGAGACTAAGGGCCTCTAAGGAATAAGGTCCCTACCTTATTGCGCGCCCCTTAGAATCATCGTGAACGACTGTTGCAGTCTACCCTCATGGCATCGATGGTCTTCTCAAACTAGGTAATCGTTAACCTATAGTTCGAACCATGACGGGAGTGCTAGTAGGCTGTGGCAGGGTTGTTTTCCACACTTCTCCCTCACGTCTCTAGTAGTCGTGCATGGCCCCTCTACTCCACATGTGAGTCTGGTTGGCAAGCTATCGTCAGCCTACATCATCAAAGAATCATGTCAGAAATAAAATCCATAATCATAACATCTAATCAAATGAACATAAGTCATATACATACAACAGTCAAACCCCAATAGTCCACTCCCTGGCTCGATCTGGAGTCCAAGGGTTTCATCGATGCCTCTGCATCCTCGCGGTCCAAAATCCTGCACACTCAGGAGAACTGAGTCAATAGCACCTGCCTATATCAATACAGAAAAATAACATATCATCTTATCCATAATGCCTCATAATCATAATCAAATTCCCAATAGTATAATAATTTGGATCACTAGCAAGCAAGTGTCGTCAAAGAATAAGTTCACTCAGTGCAGGCAAGAGAAGAATGTTACATACACCCCCTCTTGGTCTAAACTTCATCCCAAAGTTTCATAATATATAAGTGCCAAAATAATGTGTATCACAATATCATAAGTCTATCTATCCAACAAAAATAGAAACTGTTGGCGTATATCATATGCGTCCTCTGAGGTCGCCGAGTGCGGACTATAGTTGTCCCACTGGGCTTTGACCTAATCTATTGTTCGATGTCGTAGCTGTCGAATGCGATGATGTAGGATGTGGATTGGATCATCCATGAGCACCCCATAATATGATACCTATAAGGAAATCATGTCAATAACATGTGTAGGATAACTAATATAATGTCTCGAAACTGATACGTAAAAAACATTGTGCATGCACCTCAAAGAATCAGGCATGGCTAGTCGATAGGCCATGGGCCCCTTCCTCTCCACAATATTGAAAGGTCCCATGAAACTAGGAGAGAGTTTGTCTCCCTTCCCAAACTTGATTGAACTCTTATTGGGTTTTACCCTCAAGAAGACTCGATAACCAACTTCGTAATTACAGACGACACGGTGCACATCGACATGACTCTTTTGATGATCCTGCACTTCTTTGATCCTTTGTCTTATTATTTTCATTTGATTTTCCATTTCTTGGATCACTTATAGTCCCACCAGAACCCTATCATCAATCCGATCCCAACTCAAAGGCATCCAACACGGTCGCTTGTAAAGAAACTCGAAAGGCGCCATCTTAATGGTGCTTTGGTATCTATTGTTATATGCGAATTCTACCAGTGGCAATAATTCTACCCAACATTTTTGTTGGTCCATCATGTACATGTGGAACATGTCTTCCAAGATTTGGTTTGTTCATTGGGTCTGCCCGTCTGTCCCCGGGTGATACGCAGTACTACAATTAAGTTGGGTTCCCAAGGCCTCTTGGAAACTAGTCCAAAATCGTCCAGTAAACATCAATCCTCGATCAGATATAATCATCTTAGGCATGCCATGTAGCATCACAATATCATTGATCAAAACTCTAGCTATGTCAGGTGCTTGATACATCATATGCACAGGAATAAAATGAGCACTCTTCATCAGAGTTTCGACTACCACAAAAATCGATTCGTGTCTCCTTGCCGTCAGTGGCAATCCAACAATAAAATCCATCGAAATAACCTCCCATTTCGATTCCAGAATAGGGTGTGGTTGTAGTAATCCTACTGGATGTCTATGTTCAACCTTTACCTACTAACATTCTAGACATTTGGCCACATAGTTGACTATGTCTGCCTTCCTTCCTTTCCAAAAGAATAAGTGTTTAAGGTCCTCCCTCATCTTC
This sequence comes from Picea sitchensis, assembly GCA_010110895.2. Taxonomy (NCBI): domain Eukaryota; kingdom Viridiplantae; phylum Streptophyta; class Pinopsida; order Pinales; family Pinaceae; genus Picea; species Picea sitchensis. The sequence continues at coordinate 60,129 of SNQJ01S0008281.1, forward strand.
GTCACTACTGGGCGAGCCATGTACATTGCTCTGTGAGCCTCGTTTAGGATAAAAATCCTCAACTCGTCGTTCGGTAGTACATAAATTCAATTTAAAATATTAGTAGTACATCGTTGTCCAATTTAAATCCTTCAAATCTTGGTACCATCTTTGTGTTTTGTCCCATAAAATCCTTGACCTCTTTGTACCAGTCATCATTGCATTGTAAAGCTAGAATTGTTTCACGTAGATTCGCCTGAAGAGATAACACCAAAAATATGCATGGTCTCCGACTCAATGCATCTGCCACTCGGTTCACTATTCCCTTTATGTAAGTAATCTTGAAATCGTACTCGCTAAGCAATTCTGACCAATTTCATTGTCGCGCATTTAGGTCGCTTGCGTAAAGATGTGTTGTAGTCCATAGTGGTCCATCTTTATTTCAAGTTTTCATCCAACAAGGTAGCGTCTCAAAACCTTCAAGGAATATACAATGGCTAACAACTTTGAATCGTGTGTCACATAGTTCTCCTCATGCCTTCTCAGTTTCCTCTAGATGTAAGCGATCACTTGACCGTCTTGCATCAAGATTCTTCCTAAGCCTTCCTTGGATGCATCAATGCACACAAAGAAGTCTGTGTCCATGTCAGGGAACTTTAGTATCAGTGTTGTTGTCAACATATCCTTGAGATTCGAAATGCTTCCGTGCATCTCTCGGTCCAAACAAATTTCTTGTTCTTCTTCTACAATTCTGTGATCGGATTTGATATCTTCGAAAATACCTCGAGGAACCATCGATAGTATCCTTCTAAACCCATGAAGCTACACACTTCCAAGACATTCGTTGGTGCAGGCCATTCCATAATAGCCTCGACCTTTGTTGGGTCCACGATGATACCTTGGCCAGAGATGACATGCCCTAAGTAGTGAATCTTTGATTGATAAAACGAGCATTTGGACAAATTCTCATACAATTTGTGCTCACACAAAAACTATAGTACCAACCGCAAGTGCTTGTCATGATCCTTCATCATCCGAGAGTAAATCTAAATATCATCAATGAATACTTGGACGAGCTTGTCCAAGTACTCATGCAACACCCCATTCATCAAACTCATAAATACACCTGGGGCGTTTGTCAGTCCAAAAGGTAAAATAGTAAACTCGTAAGGTCCAAACCTTGTCTTAAAGGTGGTATTAGGGATGCCATCCTCCTTGATTCGTAAATGTTGATACCTTGATTGCAAATATATCTTGGAAAACACTGTCTCACCCTTCATCTGATCGAATAGATCATCAATCCTTGGCAATGGATATTGATTCTTGATCGTTGGCTTGTTCAATTGATGATAGTCAATGCAGAGTCTCCACGACCCATCCTTATTTCGTATGAATATAACAATCACACCCGACGGTGACACACTCAGATGTATAAGTACTAGGTCCAACAACTCCTTCAGTTGCATTCTCAACTCCTATAACTCCGGGGTCAACATTCGATAAGGCATTCTTCCTATCGGTTCAGTCCCTGGTTTCAAGTATATGGTAAACTCCAATCCCCTCTCTGGAAACATCCCAGGTAAATCCTTTGGGAACACATCCACAAACTCACTCACCACAGGAAGGTGTTCTATACCTTCCACTACTCCCTTCTAATTTAACGCAAGGATCGCATAAAGATTACATCCATTGCGCATGCTCTTCCATAACTGTAAGGAAGAGATAAACCTTCGGGAAAATCCCTGGTTCCAACCTACAATCACGCATTTCTATCCATCATCATCGACCAAGCTCAACCATTTTGGCTTACAATTGAGTATCACCTCATGCGATTCCAATCATTCCATATCGATCATGACGCCATAAGATCCTAAGATCGTGACGTACGAGTTGGCCCTACTGACAAACTCTCCCAGGTTAAGGGTATCGCGCGTAACATTTCCTCCAACCTTTTGTTTGGCTCCCGAAGACATCTCTACAAAGATAAACTCATCCTTTTCGACTGCCTTTACCTTAATCCTTTTTAGCATTGCACCAGAGATGGAACGCTCGGTAGCACTGGGACCTATCAAATACTAATGGTCTAGTTAGCGACGATACCTGATGTCTCGAGAACATTCAACTGGTGCTATGCCTGGAGGTTATTCACCACTGCATGACTCTGATGGACCTTGCCCAGAACTCCCACGGTAGTGGGTCCGGCTGATCTAGATGCTCTGTCCCTTTCCTCTGGGCAGTAATGCTGGTAATGTGTCTCCCCACAATCCAACACACTTTCTTCGGTCCAGTATTCTTGGTACCCGAAGTAGAAGTTGAATTCTAACAATAAGGACAAACTCAAACTTCTTGACCTTAAGTTTTTGGGTAATTTAGTGCAGAGCATACCGAAGCAGCTCCAAAACGGGCCTCGTACTAGGGCACCGTGTGACTGCCTTTTCGCAAGGTGTTGAACTTGTTGAATTGATGCTCAACGAATTCCTCAGAAAGATACCTCTCTTGGAACTGTTCCAATGACACGTCGTTAATGACCATGTTCAAATGTGATAGGAGCATCTTTCTCCATAGAAGAGTGCTCCCCTTAATTTGAAATACCACCATGCGGACCTTCATGCTAGAGGTCGCAATTGCGAAGCGTGAAGCAGAACGCCTTGCTCTACAATAGTGCCTCAATTGCATAGCCGTCTGTGACACTCGTGGACTCGAGAACTCAACTCTCTCGAGTTCTCGGTGGATGCTAATGGTACTAACTAGGGCGTGTTGTGGACCCTTAGGGGTACAGGTGCCCTGGCCTCATCTCAATACCTATGGTGAATCAAGGCCCCTTGACATTACCTAGAAGGGCCTTGTCAAACCATCATCATCCCTTACAACAAGAGAACCCATCCCAAGGAATTGTTCTTCCCCTTGGGGGTTCGACTCCGAGGGTGCAGGAACTTCTGGAGGTGTCGCAACTCCTTCCATGACACCACGTTGTGAACCTCTGAGGTGTCCTCTAAATGTGATCATCACAAGGACACATTAATTTTTTTAGTTAATACAAGGGTTAATACTCACGGGTTTACTGTAGTGGAAAGCCTGGTGATCCACGGTCACAGGGTTGAACCCGTTATGATACCATATGTAATGACCCCATCGTTATGACTACAATCAAAGCAGAAGTGCATTTTTTTTTTTATATTTTAGGCAGGAAGGCAATGACGAAAAAAATTTAACCACACAAGTTGATGAGGAACATAAGCATGTTGATTAGGCAACAAACAAAAACGAATCAATGCACTATCACAACAAGAAACGAGGTGAAACATGCATATATAAAAAATATAAACGAGTACCCTCCCATCACAAAAATGATGATGACTACAGGCTAAGGGACCACATCCACATTCTTGACACAACGGTCTCGACAACCAAAAGCTAGAACCTCAAGGGCACGCAAACCCAACACATGAAGGCGTTACAGCCCAAGCGCCAACAACAATCTTACAATGGACAACTACAACTACCACGGGAAGCATGGACTCCGGCTAGGACATCATTCGCCTCTATCCAATAAGGCACGCCGTGATCCCCTCATCAGGAATCATGTCGTCCCTAGATGATAGGTGCGACAATAACCCTAGCGCAAACATTTTCTATCTGTACCATAGACTCAATATAAATCCAAGTGCTAGGAGACTGAAATAGCTGACAATAAGAGGATACCCACACATCCCAACAATAGGTCGACAAGACGCAAGAGGACTACACTCAAAAGGAAAAGCGTAAGGTATTACCTGAATCTGCCAACAACACCACCATTAACTGATAAGAAAGATGTCTAAGTGCGAAGGTTGGACTGTTACCAAGCAACTAAGGTCATAAAAGTTATGATAATGCGAACTAAGATAGGCACTTAACCAAATCAAATACGCTTATCAACAATTATAAATTGTCCATTAAAATAAGTGAACTACTTAACATTTTAAAGGTTCTCCACACTGCTTAAAAAAAATAATAGACATGGTAATCTAAATAGGGCTAATCCTTAATGGGATTGATGTCTATAATTAATGCCACTTCAATGCTAAATTTAATGTTATTTTAATTGTTGTTTTGCGGTTATAAATAAAATCCATTTCGACGATATTCAATGCAATTTTAATGCTATCTCGTTGTTCATAAATACATGTCTTTTCAGATCCAGTCAATGTCGTTTGATGTTATTTGGTTGTTTGAAAATAATTTTCATATCAATGCTAAACAAACTATTTTGCAGCCTATCCAATACTACTTATCAAATCATGGACGTATCACACTATCTATTAACAAGATAGTTGTCAAATTAGTAATCGTTTGGGGCTAGTAATTCGTGTTACTGTATCTAAATACAAAGGAATGCGATCAACCACCCCATGTTGTCTAAAAAGGTAATAATTTGTTGTGTAAAGTAAATATAAATTTACCATTGTTGTAGAAATTACTGTGTAAATTATACATTGGTTGTCGAACATTAATAAAAACTTGTAGGTTATTATAAATACTTCTTGTCAGCTGTATACGTCGTTGTTCAACATATTTAGTGTCAACATAAATAAATAAAAACGTTGTTAAAACATCAAGGGAAATTTCGCTGGTAATGCAGAATACATCAACGCAGGTATAGTGGCCATGGGAACGTTGCTAAATTCGCGGTTCAATAAATATGGTAGGTCGCAATCAAAAGGCATGTCATTTCGGATGACTCGCAGAGAAAAAATAACCCATGATGTTGTCATTTACATACCTGGAATTGCAGAGGCAACAACAAGATAACTCTTTCCTATCTAAAATGAAATCGTAGAGGTGAAATGCCAAAATCTTTGCAATTCGTGCAAGGTGTCAAACGTAGGGAGGAAGTTGGGCAACGTGCAACGAAATTCATAATGTGGAGATTGAGTAAATGTGCCAAGAAACAACGTGGGTATGCTGGGTAAAACGTAGTCAAATTTATGGTGAAAACACAGTGGTAAGAACGATTTGTAAAAGTCTACTTGGTAAGACAAATTGGTGGGGAAAAGAAAAAAAACCGAAGGTAATAGGATTTGGTAAGGAAAAAGAAACGAAATGCCAATGGCCTTCAAAGATAACTCATTGACCAATGCAAGGAATATGCCCAGGGTAAATAAATGTATGAAAATGTAGTCCAAATCAAATAGTAGACATATCTAAATCCTATCCACGTCATTAAATTAAAGCACACATATCATTGAAGAAAAACATTGTCTACTAAATAATGATTTTGTTGTCTAAGAAATAATGAATTTGTTGTCTATATAAATATAATAGATTAGTTGTCTATCAGATTAATTTCGTAGTCTCACGACATGTTCAATTGTTGTTAATAAAATATCATTATCGTCATCACACTTATATGTAAATATTTGTTGTCAATAAATATTAAGAACATTGTACAATCATAAGTTTAATGTAAAATAAATCGCTTCTCTGGACACTAATTCGTTTCTTTGATAATTAAATTCGCAGAGAGTCTACAAATCAAATGTTGGGTGATTCATGGAGTAAGGGTTGGGATTAATGCCAATAAAATCAAGGAGCAGATGCGGTCTATAAAATGAGAATCACAGAGTTAAGCATTCCAAGATACGCCAAGTTGAGCATTGAGGAAAGGCAGAGGCAATCAATCAAAGGAAGGCACAAGACCATCAATCAACTAGGAACAATCAACAAGGGTAGATACCTAGCCAAAAAATTCCTTCGCTCATCATCCACGCACAAAAAAACAGGGCATTAGAATCTATAGGTTGCTATGCACCAAAGTGATGACCGTCGATTCCTCTCTTGGTCGACTGCTTAATCATGGACTGACAAACTAGGGATGAGGATGAAGTAAAAACAAACTCTTCACAACAAATCAATAAAACCGATAGGACAGTCACAACATCCAGGGATCGACTTCCAAGGGAATCAAGTCAAGGAGCGAGCTTAAGGCTATGGGGAATTTAAGTTCTCAATTAAAATTCTAAGTCAAACACCTTCTTTACACGGTTAAAAGTACAGAAATGAAAGCATAAGGTCATAATAATCTACCTTGCAGAATAAAAGAAAGCATAATGTATCCCAAGGTGGCAGCTCCGAGTCGTTGTCCCGTGCACTCTGTGCATCTCTTTCTTTCCAACCGATGAGACTTATCTGGTACCTCCTAGCCAACGCTATGGGTACTCTTCTCCCCCCTTAGCCCCCCAAGCCGCAAAGGGACCATGCACACTAAACCAAAGAACACATATCTCCCAGCTCGCCTCAACAGGTCGAGCTACCACTCCTCACCGAGCTGGGTATCCCAACTCCCACAAGACAAGTTAGTCAAGTCTAAAATTCTACAGCGTAATGTTATGCATCACATAAGAGATCCATCCTCCTCCTCCTCCCTCCTTTATATAGATTTTCTAAGTCCATTCTTTCCCAAATTACCATTTAATTTATTGTTCAATAATTTAATTCAAAAAAATCCTCCCCGTACATGTGTCACCCATCCCCTTCTTTGCACTAGAAATTGATTTCATTAATTATTTAATCCCTCCTATATCCCTCACCCACCTAAAATCATTCCTAGAATCGCTCCTAGGTGTTCCCATATTCCCTTACACATTTTAATGACTTACCCCCTTACTAATTTACTAGTTGAGTTCAATTTAGAAAGTTCTTAAATGAAAGATTCCTTTCTAAGTTAGTCATTCATATTTTTCCTTATGTTTCCCTTTCTCTTTATGTTTCCCCCTTTTTCCCTTAGTTTCCTAATTCTTTTAAATTTCCCTCTTTCCCTTTTTATCTAAAACTCAAATTAGAAAGTGTAGGAAATTACATATTTCCCCTTTTTCTTTTTAATTAATAAAAATTTAATTAGCATAAGTAACAAAACAACTATATCCCTTTTTGTTAAAAATGTAATCCCCCAAAGTAATTTGATTTTTTTATAATTTAAATGAATGGATTACCCCTTT
>SNQJ01S0008281.1:75941-87883 GCA_010110895.2 Picea sitchensis
CCAGAGAGAATGGAAGGGCAAGGAGAAGTTGGATGATGAGACTAGGAGAGAGATTATGAGGAAGAATCTTTGCTTCAACTACGAAGATCCTTGGGTCCCAGGCCACAGGTGCATGGGCAAGGGAGAGATTCATTATATTGAGGTAGCAACAAAGAACGTGGACGATGAGGAGGAGGAGCGGGACAATGGACCCACTATTTCAGAGGAGGAGTCATCACCAGTAGAGGAGCAGCCTCTCCGTAGACCACCGACACCAACAGGAGCCCATCCTCCAGTAATACCACAACCGCCAGAGCAGGCTAACAAGAGGAGATCAATAAAGGGAGGAGTCATAACGACCCTTTCTAGTGTTCCCGGGTATTATACCCTCTGTATCGGAGTGATTATTCAGGGGAAATGAGAAATCACCCTGATAGATGGTGAGGCCACCCACAAATTCATTGACGCTTCACTAGTATTGAGACGGGCACTTCAGATAGAAGAGTTTAAGGGGTTTGATGTTGCGGTAGCAGATGGACACACAATGGAGTGTCTAGACAGAGTTCCAAACTTAGAGATGAAGTTAGGCAACTACACAGTGAGAGACACATTTTATGTGCTTGACCTATTAGACATAGATGTGGTGTTAGGAGTTCAGTGGATGATTACCTTGGGAAAAATCACTACCAACTACCAAACCTTGGAAATGGGATTTAGAGATCAGGATGGGAAGAAGGTTCTTCTAAGAGGTATGTCGACAAGAGAACCCAGGACAGTTTCAGCCAAGAGGATGGAGAGGATATTCAGACATGGGGAGGTATCATATGTCGCAGAATGCTTGATCACTACTCATAAGGATTCAGGATATCGACAACAGTACCATACAGAAATCAAGAATTTATTGGGACAACATCAACAGGTCTTTGAGGAAATTCCACCAGGGAGACCACCTGATAGGAGGTTTGAGCACACCATTGAGTTGGAGGAGGGGGAAAAACCTATGATCACCCCCCTCTATTGTCATCCTAGGAGGTTCAAGGATGAGATAGAGAAGGAAATCAAGGAATTGTTGGTGATGGGACACATCAGATTGAGAAGCAACCCATTTGCTTCTTTAGTTGTGTTAGTTCTGAAGAAGGATGGAACCATGAGGATGTGCATTGATTATTGAGCCTTGAACAAGAAAACCATCAAGAACTGATATCCTATCCCATGCATTGACAAGTTGATGGATGAACTACATGGGGCAATTTTCTTCTCAAAAATTGATCTACACTCTGGATATCATAAGATCAACATCAATGAGTAGGACATAGAGAAGATGACATTTTGATGTCATTTTGGAAACTTTGAGTTCCTAGTTATGCCATTTGGGCTAACCAATGCACCCGCTACATTCCATTCTTGCATGAACCGTATATTCAGGGATCAGATAAGGAAATAATTCTTGGTTTTCTTTGACAACATCTTGATCTATAGCCAATCATGGAAAGAGCATATGAGGCACCTGGATGAGGTATTGAGCATCATGGAGGCACAATCATTATATGCCAAAGGGTCCATGTGTGAGTTTGGTATGACATAGATGCTTTACTTAGGACACATCATTAGTGCACAGGGGGTACAGGTGCACCAAGAGAATATCAAGGCCATTCTGGATTGACTGACGCCCAGGAACGTGGCAGAATTGAGGATCTTCTTCGGGTTGTGCAACTATTATAGACGGTTCATCCAGGGTTTTTCTCATCTTGGAGCACCACTCACATATCTTAACAAGCATGGGGCCTTCATATGGACTAAGAAATCACAGGACTCCTTTGATCACATGAAGGAAGTCATGGACACTTGTCCAGTGTTGGCATTACTAGACTTCACCTTCCCATTTGTACTAGAGTGTGATGCATTCGACGAAGGAATCGATGCAGTTTTGATGCAGGGAGGACACCCTATTGTATTCGAGAGTCGGAAGCTTAGTCAACCTGAGAGGTTGTACTCCATTTATGACAAGGAAATGTTGGAAATCATGCATTCCTTGACCAAGTTCAGACAATATTTGGTGGGCAGCAAATTCGTGGTCATGATTGATCACAACAGTTTGAAGTATTTCCTTGAGCAGAAGAACCTCAGTGAGCACCAACAAAAATGGGTGACAAAGGTACAGGAATTCAACTTTGAAATAAAGTATGTCAAGGGGAAGAATAACATTATGGCCGATGCACTATCGAGGAGACTTACGTCATATTCTTTGATGGAGATTTCAGCAGATTGGAAATCCCACTTGTTAGTGGAATATTCGAAGAACAAGTTCGCTTCTGAGGTGATGGATGGGAAGATAAAGGATGATCGGTATAGGGTCATTGATGATGTCATATTTTACAAGGATAGAGTCTACTTGATGCCATATTCAGGGCTCAAGAAGAAGATCCTCATCGCAGTTCATGTTCACCTCTAGTAGGCCATCAAGGGTTTTTCAAAACCTATAGATAGATCAGAGAGAGGTTCTCATGGAAGGGCCTCAAACATCAAGTTATGAGACATGTCAGTGAGTGTGTGACTTTTCAACAAAACAAGTCAGAGCATGCTCTTCTAGCAGGGCTACTCCAGCCACTCCCCATTCCAGAGAAGAAATGGTAGAGTATATCTATGGACCTCATCACAGGTCTACCCAAGGTCTAGGGTAAGGACTGTATCTATGTAGTGGTCGACAGATTGACCAAGTTTTCTCACTTCTGTGCCATATCGACATAGTACAGTGCAGTTCAGGTAGTCGAGCTTTTATTTAGGGAGGTCTTCAGACTTCATGGGTTGCCGAAGAACATTGTCAGTGACAGGGACAGTCGGTTCATAGGGACATTTTGGAGAGAATTGTTTCGGTTGGTGGGGACATAGTTGACACCTAGCACCAACTATCACCCTTAGATAGATGGGCAGACCGAGATTGTCAACAAGTGGGTTGAAGGGTATTTGAGGAACTATGTAGGAGGACAACAGAGAACCTGGGTGAAGTGGTTACATTTAGGAGAACATTGCTACAACACCACCTTCCACATGTCCATTGGTATGACACCCTTCCGAGCATTGTATGGATATGCTACTCCCACTTTCGTAGACTTGGTCTTCGATGAGATCAGAGCTCCCAAGGCCAAGGATTGGATCATAGAGAGTTAGGAGATTCTCAAGTTGTTGAAAGAGAACCTGCAGACGACGCAAAACCGAGAGAAGATAAGTGTGGATAGGCACAGGATAGAGCATAGCTTTGAGGTTGGAGATTTGGTTTTTGTGAGACTCCAACCCTATAGACAGTCATCTCTAAAGAAGAGTGGGGCCGAGAAGCTCAAGCCCAGATTTTATGGTCCTTACAAGATCATGCGTCGAGTAGGTGAGGTTGCTTACGAGCTAGAGCTTCCAGAGGGGAGAAATATTCATAACGTGTTCCACGTGTCTTGCCTAAAAAAGGCAGTGGGACAATTCATTAGCACATCAGGGGAGCTTACCTTGTTGGATGAGGAGGGACAATTGGAGTTAGTTCCAGAGGAGGTTTTGGAGTTTCGGGATCATAAACTGAGGAGCAGGGTCATCAGAGAGTGTTTGATCATATGGAGAGGGATTCTAGTAGAGGATGCTACTTGGGAGAGCTAGTAGGTGTTGCAGTACCCTGGACTAGTATTTCTTGAGGACACGCAATTTTGGGAAAGGAGGACTGTAATGTCCCTTTCTAAATAGGAGCTCCAGAGAGGAGGTTTATGGTCTAAACCGCCCCATTAGCCTATAGCCAGGGCCAAAGAGGGGTAAACAAGGTTACTAGAGGTCACTCCAGTCACAGGTGTTATATTCAGAAAGTGACATTGAGTTAAAAAGGGTTAAAAGTTCTTTTAAGTCATTATGAGCTAAAAATAGAAGTCAATAGTGAATTAGGGTTTTGGAAGTCAACAATGAGTTAGGTTTTTAACATGATTTAGGGTTTTTGAAAGCTATAAAGGAAGGGTCAACAACCTAATTCATTATTATGCAAATTATGACTTGTCATTGAGGAGAAGAGGCACATCTCAGGAGAGATACTTCAGTGGATTCCAGGAGGCAGACACCAGTCGACTGATTTTGGTGTTGAGAGACACACCCTAGTCATCGGGAAGATCATTCAGGTCTTCCATCATTCTTCAGCAATAGTTACATAATTTTTAGCAGTAGGGGCACATTCATCGCGAGTGAGGGCGAAACTTCTGAGAGGGTTTTGAGTCGACTTATGCCATCCAGGGAGAATTCCGAGATTTCCCTCCGACCCATTTGAGAAGCAGTCAAGGTGAATATTTTGCCTAGTTCCTCATCAGATTTTGATAGAGGAATCAACTGGGGTGCATTTTCCAGACTTGGACGTGCAACACTTTTGGCAGATACATTTGGGGTTCCAGAGCGATCATCGGGCCATATTCAAGGAAAACCTTTCAACCCATTTCCCAGTAGACCAAGGTAGTCATTTTGAGACACATCTCATTCGATTCCGACGGTGGAATCACTAGGACTCATTTTGCTAGATAAAGAAAGGGCGCATTCCACCAGGGGGATCCATATGGGGTCCAAACTCACCAGCATAAGGGTCCAAAAATTACCAGTACTGAGGACTAGAGTAGGGCGCATCATTTGCGATAGTTTCCAGGCCAGTCAAAGAAGTACATCTCCCAGGGAAAACTTTCTAGACTTCCAATAGTTACCGTCAGAGCTGCCATAGTCCCATCGCATCCATTGATTCCACAGTGCTCCCATATTCTGGGTATTATCTTTTAGTTGATTATTTGTATTCTGGCTAAGATCCTTTATTTGTTGATCTAGTCGAGTATTGTGAGTTTATTCAACCACATTTGACCATTTTGTAATTCACAAAGATATCATAATACAAAATTTGCAGTCCTTTGTCGCATTTATTATTTGTATGATCATTTATATGTTGTAGACCATTAATCCTACATACATTAGCATTGTTTCCTAGACTAGCCAAGTCAGGAACATTACAGGTTGCACTACATGCTCCAAGGGTGCCACTCGTCTCATTATGTTTTTCTTGCATGACGTGCCCTTAAGGACACACTACATTCTCCAAGGGTGCCACTCATCTCATTCCATTTTTCTTGCGCATCGTGCCCTTTAGGATGCACTAAGTGCTCCAAGGGTGCCACTCACCTCTTGAGTGACTTGGTAGACATAAAAAAACCCTGGAGTCAATACTCCATAAGGTGATCTTGTGGGAGACTAAGGGCCTCTAAGGAATAAGGCCTTTTCCTTATTGCACACCCCTTATAATCATCATGAGAGATTGTTGCAGTCTTCCCTCAAAAAATCGTGGGTATTCTCGAACTAGGTAATCATTAACCTATAGTTTGAGCCACGACCGAGTAGGCTATGGTAGGGCTACTGTCGACACCTCTCCCTCACGTCTCTAGTAGTCATGCGTGACCCCTCTACTCCACATGTGAGTGTGGTCGACAAGCTATCGTCAGCCTACATCATCAACGAATCATGTCAGAAATAAAATCCATAAACATAACATCTAATCAGATGCACATAAGTCATATATATACAATAGTCAAACCCCAATAGTCCACTCCTTAACTCGATCTGGAGTCCAAGGGTTTCATCGATGCCTCTGCATCCTCATGGTCCAAAATCCTGCACACTTAGGAGAACCGAATCAATAGAACCTGTATATATCAATGCAACAAAATAACATGTCATATTATCAATAATTCCTCATATTCATAATCAAATGCCCAATAGTATACTTATCTGGATCACTGCAAGAAAGTTTCCTCAAAGAATAAGTTTGCTTAGTGCGGGCAAGAGCGGGATGTTACAATCAATCAACACATATCCCTCCTTGTGGCTCCCATCATCACTTTTATAATTTGAAAATTAATAACAATGATATTTGAAGTCATATCCAAAAATATAATATCCACATATCAAAAAAAATAGTGTGTTGTCCAAAATTTTTAGAAGTCACTGTTCTCATCAATAAATAAATAAAAATACTTAAAACCCATATTTGCCACTCTGGGAGGAAATTTTCCCCTTGTTTTTGTTGTCTCTCTTTGATTTATCTAAATTTGCCTAAGGTTGTGTGGAGCCTTTAGGCCTACTCTCACAAATAACATGAGAGAAATCATCTCTCAAATTCATGTGGGATGAAATGGATTTGACAGATTCATTTGATGGAGAGGAAGGGGCAACAACGACTTTTCCTTTATCAGGTGCATTGTGGACATCAATTTTTAACCCTTTTCTTTCATGGGAAGACTATACTGGTGAGTGTGCAGTGGCATCTTGGAAAATTTTATTAATAGGTGGAGGAGGAGCAGGTAGAGACAGGTTGGGCTAGCCACAATGTTGGGAGTGTTCCGGGTGGACAATCTCTTGCCATTCATTGTTTTCAAGGAATTCAGGTTGTAGTGAGACATGGGGGGGAACTACGATACCAAGATCATGTGGGGCTTGTAAAGGAGGCCTTTCTGGCCTAGGTTGGACCACTCCTTGTCCAATCCATTTAAAAAAACCATCTTGAAATAGATGGCTCAAATCTTGTGAGTCTCCATCAAAGTGTATAGAAAACCTTGGCCTTCTAGGGCCCCTGTTCCAATTTCCTCTTCCTTTGTTACCCTGGCCATGACTACCTCTGTTGAAAAAGGCTCATTCATGTATGCATTACTTCTTAGAAACTAATTTATTCAAAAAACCATACATGCCATCTCTTTAAATACGCAACAAAGTTTGGCTCAAAAACACATCAGACTCATGCAATCCAATCCATAAAATAGTTTAATACTTGTCAATGAGCAGCGGGTGAATAAGGGTTATGGGATATATGAGGGATTGTATTGAGCGAAAAGTGGTCAAATGAAGGGGAATATATGACGATTACTTCTGAACAAATCATCAAACAATCAACTGTACTATAAATCAAAACATATCACTTTAACTCATTTTTTTGCCATCCTTCAACTGCTATAATACAAAGTCTTCATCTAACTATAATTTAATTTTAAGAACATGTAGTGAATACGAAATCTAGGAAGGTGAGAGGACTTGTAATGTGTGGAAAAGTGAGAGAATGGTAGGGAAATAATTGGCGTATTTGTCATCGATGATATTGTCATGTGAAGGGAGACATTATAGAATCAAAGTTGTAATTTCTCCCCCAATTCACCTCCCACCCACCCAAGATCTTATGATAGAACTCTACTATAAATAAATGTAAATTCTCGTTGGACCTCAATATTTTGTTCAATAGTAATAAATTTTATTAGATTATTTGATGACTTCTTATAATGAAAATGATGTAAAGATAAGAATATGCATTTACATGACCTAATATGTTCTAGAATAAAAATATTATGTAACTTTGTGAAAATTTTATTAGATTATTTGATGACTTCTTATAATGAAAATGATGTAAAGATAAGAATATGCATTTACATGACCTAATATGTTCTAGAATAAAAATATTATGTAACTTTGTGAAAATAAAAATATTATGTGACTTTGTGTTTTTATTTTTATTGTAAATATATTTTTGGTTATTTGATTCAACTACTTTTTACATTTAAAAAAATATTTACACTTTTAAAAAATTATAATTTATAATTTTCTATAATATGAAAATTGACATTACATAAATTTCTTTCAACATAAAGCTAAAGTGACCATAAATAAAATGAAATAAAAAGTTAATTTTGTATTCCACTCATAAAAATCAACCTCAAATTTCAACACTTACACCATACATACAAAGTCAAACTATACCATAAACCTTTCCTATAAGTTTTCCCTATAAGTGTTGATCCAACACTTAAACATTAATCAAAGATAAACTCCAATTTAAACACTAACCTTGAATATTAATTAATGAAAAACACTAATTTAAACGTAAAATACAATGGCATGGCATGGCATCCAATGTCATATAAAAAATTTCATTTGCACTTAATCCTCATTTGCACACATCCCATATTCATACTTGATATCATCTCATTCTATGTTCTTACAAATATTTTTGGCCATTCAACTAATTTGAATTTTTTTTTGAGATGCATTGAAAGATTGTGGCATCCCATATTCATACTTGATATCATCTCATTCTATGTTCTTACAAATATTTTTGGCCATTCAACTAATTTGAATTTTTTTTTTGAGATGCATTGAAAGATTGTGGGTCCGATTTAAATGACCATTCTATGAATTTTTATTGGTATCTCTTTCATATTATGTTGTTTATATAACTAGCACAAATATATAGAATGTGTTGGAAATCTATCAAACATGACTAGAAATATATTAAAAAATATGTGTTAGAAATATATTAAACAATTACATAAAATGTGTTGGAAATATATCGAGAAAATATATAAAATGTATTGGAAATATATTAAGAACATTCATTGTATTGTGTTAATATGGATATGATTATTAGGTTTTAATTAAGAGAAGTTAGATCCAAATTCTATGTCTTAATGTGATGTTGCATACACACATAGATATGAGAAATTGAAGTAGACACTTAGTGGCATAGAATTAACTATATTGCCAATAACATCAATGATAATTGGTTGACTTAACTCATTGTTCTTACTTAATCTATTTAATAGTTGTATATTTTAACACTATATAATAAACTACCACAAACCTAAATATATAAATAGAAAAAATATGTGTTTAAGTCGCTTAAATCTATAGTAACTCTATTAATATTAGCAAATACATTTGAAAATAATATTATAAAACATAACAAAAAAATTATGAACAATTACAAGCTATTTTCTACAAACATGTTTATTGAAATCAATTAATTAACTAGATTTTAAAATAATTCATTAATATCGAGATAAACCTTTTATTTAAAAAATATAATATATTAATTTGAAATTAATATTATAAAACACAACAAATAACTTATGAGCAATTACAAGCTATTTTCTACAAACTTGTTTATTGAAACCAATTAATTAACTAGATTTTAAAATAATTCATTAATATCGATACAAACATTTTATTTTAAAAATATAATATATTACTATTAGAAAAACTAAATTTTTATATAGTTATATCATATATATATATATATTTCATTTCTTCAAATATATTAAATTTATAAAATTATCTAAAATTATTTATAATCATCTTAATTATTATTTTTATTACTAGATTTAACTCACAATTATTGTTCTAAAAATATATATATATAAAAAACCATAAAAGCATCAAGCAAATCAATGAAAAAAAATCTTATAAAAAAAAGCTAGCATCAAATTCCTTTTAAAGTTAAAACTTTTCAAAATCCTTTGAGACTAAATAAAATCTCAGATTGGAAAAAAAAAGGACTGCAATCAATTATGAGAGACGCAAAATTTTCCTTTCTTTAATTAATGAGTATTCGATGAATAATCAATGCATAATCTAAGCTGACTAGTTGTTTTCCGAATGGGAACCAAATTGGAAACCCATTCAGAATACTTGACCGGAAAGATGATCCCATCCCTCAAAAGTTTTTCCAAATCCTTTCGAATAGTTCCTTCTAGTGCAGGGTTGATAGGTCTTTTTTTCCTCCTAACTGGTTTTATGCCCTCGTTTATAGCAATGACATGATGTATAAGAGGAGGATCAAAACCACGAAGATACTCATAAGACCAAGAAAAAACATCTTGAAATTCACCAAGCAGTCTGGCAAACCTCATTTTTTGTTTATTAGAACATTGAGAACCTATTTTAACATTCTTTGGATATTCGGGTGTGCCAATGTTCAAGGATATTGTGTCACCCACCTTCCTTTTGATTCCTCTTCTCTATGTTTTTCGTTATTTCCTACATCACTCCATGAAAATGAGATCTCTAGAGGAGTCAAGCCCTTAGGAATCTTGTTATTTTCCATGGATATAATTTCCTTAGGCTTAGAAGGTTCATTTTGAATGAAAGAACAAATGCTCTCATCACTAGGGAAGGCCTGCCATGATTTTATATTGTTAGGGATGTGTGGACAATATAGAGACTGCAAAGTACAATCCGGTCTTTGAGGCAGAAGTTTCCAATTAGGAGAGGTTGCAAAAACAACTAATCGATCAGATATTGAGTTCAACTCCCTCTTAACATGAGTAATGTTGAAATATAGTAGGTTCAAGATTAGTTCCCAAAGGGTTTGGGTGTAGCGTTTCCTCAAATTGTTGCTAGGGGAATATATCTTACGTACAAGGTTCACAACAAGCTCAAAATCCCCAAAAACTGGAAGGTGACAACAACCCAGATTATAGGCATTTTCAATGCCTAATAATAAAGCTTTGAATTCAGTGACATTGTTTATTCAAGAAAACTCCAAACTATAAGAAAAATTATGAATTTTCCCCACAAGAGAGTACAAGATAATGCCAAATTTGTTTCCTTCATTAGAGCATGAACCATCAAATTGCATATTCCACATACTGTCGTCTAAGTCGATTTGTTCCAAGGGAGTGTTATCCTCCTTGGAAAAGATGGAATACACCCCTAGGTCCTCTTTTATATAATTCACATTAGGCTATGGAACACTTTCTATGTAAGGTGAAATCCTTCGCTCTCTAAGGACTATGATGTTTTTACCATTCCTAAGAACAGATAAGTGTGTCCTGTCGAGTGAGAGGTATACAACCGTCAAAGATTCCCAATCTCTTCCTAATATGATTGAGTAATTACTTACTCGCATATAAATTACCTGAATATTAAGGGTTGTCATTATTTCAGGGTGTGCGCTTAAAACCAAGGTCATGTCCTTGATTTCACCTATGGTCATTTGTTGTAAACTATTATAAGAGAGCATGCCTCTATCATTTTCATTTGTACAAGACAAGCCTAGATCTTCTATAATAATATTCAACATTACATTTGGGCCTGAACAACTGTCAATGAGGCAACAATGAGAGATTTTATCCATAATCTTTACAGAAATATAACAAGGGGGATTTTTTACAGGGTATCTAAAGTTATGTACACCTACTTTATTTACGGATGAATCCTCATCATCTACCTCTTCAGAGAGGTTGGCTACAACAAAAGCCTTTCCTTCCATGAATTGTTTTAGTTGACTATGTTGTTCAAGGATGACAACCATGTCCAGAAGGGTTGCATCTATTTTGATGTTGGCCAACTGATTTAAAATATTATATTTGGACGAGGGGAGAGGGGGAATAATTCCCTGAACAATAACAACTAGTTAGGATGACATTGGGTTAGAAGAATTGTTGCGAGGATCATATTTGCCTTTAGGAGCATAAGATTTATTCCTAGTATTAATGATCATGACATCTTCTATCTCTGCAAAATATAGGCCAATGATGGTAGTATTAGGTATTTTACCAAATATTTTATCTCTGACATTCTTCCATACCTCACATGTACTTTCCTTATGGTGTTACTCACAAAATTTACACCAGCTATGAAGCATGATATCTTTAGGCTGAAAATTATTTTTATTTGGATTTCTAAAGGGGGGTGCAGAAGAGGATGAAGATCCAGGGGTGAGAGGGAAGACATTTCCATTTCACTCATATGCTATCATACGATTATTCATGTCTTGTACAAGTTGTAAGAGGGCATACTTGTCTGTCTATTTAACAGATTCTCCCTTAGGAAGATAGGTTCTTTGAAGTTGTTCTTCATACTCTAAACAAGTATGAAGAGTGGAACCAAGGTTATCAATGGCCTTTTCCTCAAGCCTCTGACAACATGGGGAAGGTAATGCATTATAATAATACATAAAAGCAGCTTGGTTCTGAGGTCGAATGAGTTTAGGAATTTGATTGTATATCTTGGTGAACGCAAGTTGATGGACTTGATGGTCTCACCATCCTTATGTAATGATCCCAAGCCAAATTCTTTCTGGGAATCACTAACTACTACTAATTTATTGAGTTTTTAAGTGTATACAAGATTCATCAACACATGGAGATCAC
>SNQJ01S0008281.1:103471-119604 GCA_010110895.2 Picea sitchensis
GTGTGTGTGTGTGTGTGTGTGCGCGCGTGCGCGCGCATGTGTGTGTGTGTGTGTGTGTGTGTGTGCGCGCGCATGTGTGTGTGTGTGTGTGTGCGCGTGCGCATGTGTGTGTGTGTGTGTGTATCGATGACTTTGACTCCAATGATGATTCTCACAATCCAATGTGCATAGTGTTGGATTCAATCACTAAGGGTTGGGGAATCTCGAGGAAAAGAAAAGAAAAAAAGTGTGCAAGGGAAGTAAAGGGTCAATGATGCAATCATTATTGGTCACTCTGATGAGGGAATGCTATCCAGGTGGATATTGGTGGCTACCCAACTATTCCAACTGGCTCCTATTGACAATTTTTAGTTCAACACATTCTTTTGTAATTCTTTGTAATTGTGGGTTCTACACTTCCGGGGCTGTCTGAAGTCGTACAAAGATTCTAGATGGATATTGGTGGTCTCCCACCTAATCCAACTGGATGATTTTGGATGTTTTCATGTCAACATCTCATATGGTACTTCCAAGGCCATTTTGGGGACATAAACAGTGTTTTTTGGCGTACCACAGTCCAAGTGTAGACAGAGTTAGAGTTTGACAGAATAATGTGTATTTATTGAAAAGACCTTTCCAATGGGATATCATGTGCCTAAAATGGAGGTCATATGAAAAAGTTACGACCCCAGGAAGTTGAGGTACCAACTTACCCATCGGGGCCTGCATAACGTTTGGCATTTCATCTCCTAGGGTTAGGTTTTTGGATGTATAGGGTTTTTCCATTCATGAGTAATGTTAAAAAGGCCTCTAGAGACTCATTTTAACATTTTTCTCAGACAAATATGCATAGCAGAGACATCTCTTCTTAGAGATAGCTACCACCATTTGAGCAAGTTGTTTTCAGTTCTACAATTTTACAGTTTCAACCTATTTCATTTATTCAATGGAAGTTATTATTCAATAGATATCTGTTGTCATTATCTATATCTCCATGTTATTGTATTCATTCTGTTATTCATTTTGTTCCACTCATAAATACAGATTAGTGGTATCAGAGCGATCTACTCTTCATTTAGTTTTCTTCATGCATGTCCCCAACAAGATTTGGGTACAAGAAGTTTGGACTTGAACCAATCGAGCCTTTGCAAGATCGGTCGTGCTAATCCCAACAACAACCCATGGGGGATGAAAAAGAAAGATGACGGAGCAGGAGATACTTTTAAAATGTTTCTCGAGGAAGCCCTTACATGAAAAATGAATGAAATGATGGGAAACGTTTCAGAGATCCTTTGGCAACTTCCCACATGAGACACATCTTCATCTAGCGACCATCCACCCCCCTTGAAGGTATAGATAAATTTTGATATTCCATTATTTGAAGGACTGATAGATGCAGATGTTGTAGATAAATGGTTGAATCTACTCAAAGGGTATTTTTTGGTCCACAACTTTCTCAATAGGGAAAATATTACTTTTTCACTTCTCAAGGTCGTCCCATAGAGGAACTTGCAATACTTGTGGTCACCCCCACATGGTATTCCTTCAGGGATTCCATTGAAAAACAATACTACCCTATTGGAAGCTACGAGGACTAGTACACAATATGGACCACACCGCATCAGGAAAGGGAATAGATAGTACCATATTTCACTAATATTTTCCATACCCTACGCATCAAACTAGGTATCAAAGACTCTAAGCGACATATGGTGCTCAAATAATGTGGTTGTATGGACATATACAATGAAATAGAAATTGATTTTATGGACATCACATCATTAGGTATGACTTATAGATATATTGTCAAGATTGAGGATAAATTAAGGAGAAGAGGTAAGAGTTTGGATATGCAAACTCCTCATGGCCGAAGTAGGGAAAAGGCGGCCCCAACCCAGAAAACAAAGGACATAGAAAATATGGCCACTCTCAAGACAACTAGTCCAAGCCGCAAGACAAGAAGGGTAATGAGAAGCCAAAGATGGAAATAGAAAAATGGTGTGAATACCATAAAATCCCTTGGCACAACACCAAAGAATGTCACTCCAAGCAGTCAGTGGTGGCCAAGATGAAATATTCTGATTCAGAGGCATATTTTGACTCTGAATCAAACCTAGAAGGAGGGAAGTGGATTATCAATGTTGAACCCAGTGCCACTGTCGCTACCACCAAAGTCTAGCCAAGCCAACCAGAAGAACCAGGCGAAGGGGAATGTCTCTTTCACTCATAGATGTGGGTAAAGGGGTCTCTTATTTATTTCATTGTTAATAGAGATAGTCAAAAGAACCTGATCTCATTAGAGGTCGTCAAGCAGCTAGAGCTTCTAACGACATCGCACTTGCAGCCATACACCATTGACTGGCTTCACCAAGGAAGAGATCTTCGTATCAACCAACAATGTCGTCTACCCTATGACATTAACCCTTTCAAATATGAGGTATTGTATGATATTTCTCCCCTTCAAGTTTGTGATGTTGTTTTAGGACAACCATATTTGTGTAAGCAACATGTTGTGTATGAGTCTAGACCCCGTAGTTTTATTATTACTTTGGGTAAAAAATTGTATAGGATACCATAGGTAGCTCCACCTATCGCTATTTCTTTAATATCTTCTAGGAAAATAAGTAAGGTCGTTTCACATAACGGGAAGTTCATCTTATTTGTGATCTGTGCTAAGAGTAAGTAGAAGGTCGCCGCCACATCTGTGGCCTCTACACAGAGCCTCTCTTTGCAGCAGAAGAAAGTGGACAGGATCGTGGAAGAGTACAGAGACATCTTCTCCTCACCCACTAGGGTACCAATGCACTACCAAGTCAAGCATCCAATTGGTCTAACCCCGGGTGCGCCTCTACCTAATTGACTAGACTCTCATCACTTGTTGATGGAAAATGACGAAATCAAGAATCATATCCAAGAGTTTCTTCAAAATGGGCACGTCAGACCCAACTCCTCCCCTTGTGGAAGCCCGATTGTACTGGTACAAAATAAATATGATACCTGGCGGATCTACATTAATTACAAAGCATTAAACAAAATCATAGTCAGGAACGACTACCCAATTCCTAGAATTGATGACCTTCTTGACCAAATCAAAGGGGAAAAGTTCTTCAGCAAGATTGACCTAAATTATGGCTAACACTAGGTTCCCATGGAACCAACTGATGTATGGAAGTCAAATTTCAAATATAAATAAGGTGTCTTCAAATGGTTGGTCATGCCCTTTGGCATAACAAATGCACTAACCACTTTCATGAGGTTGATGGGTGATGTATTGAGACCCTTCACCAACTCTTTTTTGTTCTATTGATCTGGATTTTATTAGCAGAATGAAATGAATACATATAATTAACATATGTTTAACACATAATAATAGAGATACAATAAAACCGGTTTCTATTCAATAAGGAAATAAGTTGAAACTATAAAATGTAGTGGAAAACAAGCTTGCTGGAATGGTGGCGGCTTATCTTTGAGAAGCGATGTGACGATTGCGCTCATTCACAAGAATATGATTACAATGAGGATCTGAAGGAATTTTTACAATAAATAGGAATGAAAAAAAACTAAGCATCCAAAAACCTAACCCTAGGAGATGAAGCACCAACAATTATGTGGGCCCAATGGGGTAAGTTAGTACATCAACTTCTCAGGGTTGTAACTTTTGCATACGATCTTTATTTTAGGCGCATGATAGCCCGTTGGGAAGTTCTATCCGATGAATACACATGTTGTCATCAAAATCAAACTTATATTTTTTCTTGACTATGGAAAGCCCTAAAAACGTTGTTTAGGGCCTCAAAACGGTCCCAGAAGTCACAGACCCGAAAACTAGGAAAAAATTACCGAACTGGAAAACTGCCAAAATGAGCCAGTTGGAATAGGTGGGAGGCCACTGAAATCCATCCGAAATACATATAGATAAATCCTCTCCCATTAAGAATAAATGGTCTCCATTATGTTGAGTTCCCCCATTAGATGAGGAAATTTCGGCTGAATTTGGCCCCAGGTGAGCCACTTTCCTTGGTGCAGGAGCTACCTACTTTGACAACTCAAAAAAGATGGATCCTTTGTTGGCGAGTGCCCTTAACCTTTGTTTCCACAATCTGATCATTGGTTTCTTGTTTTATGCAGTCGAGCTTGAGATATTTTGGTGTCATTTGTTCTTCTATCTCTGGGGTGTCAAAAAATGGTGGGAAATAAGGTCAAAGGAGATCCACGTTGAACATTGGGTGCAGGCCAAGGAAAGGAGGAATGTTGAGCTAAAAATCATTGTCACCCATAGCCTTGGTGATGGTGTGTGGCCCATAATGGAGTGGGAGAAGCTTCTGATGGGGACCTATAAGTAATTCTTTCTGCAAGTTCAACCAAAGTTTGTTTCCCACCCGAAACGTATGTGGCACTCGGTGTTGATCATGGAATTGCTTGTACTTGGAATTGGACTTCTATAGATTATCCTAAAATTTTTGGTAGATGTTCTAGATCTTCTCAATCAATTGGGTGGCTTTGTCAACTTTAGTTGGAGTAGGGGATGAGTCGGTCGAGGTGGCCACAAGGGGTACTACAAGGTCCATGGGACCTAATTGTTGGAATCCCAACCCCACCTGAAAGGGGCTGTGGTTGATTAAGCTATGTAGGGCTTGGTTGTAGCTATGTTGAACATAGGGAGGACTCTCATCCCATGTGAGGGGGTGGTTTGAATTGTACATGCACATCATATGCATGATCATTCGATTTACAACCTCAGTTTGGCCATCTGTCTGGGGGTGGAAGGCCATGGATTTGGTGAGATTGGTTTCTAGCAATGAACAAAGTCTCGACCAGAATGTGATGAGAAATTAACTGTCCCCATCTGAGACAATGGTTTGCAGTATTGAAAATTGTACCCAGACTCCTTTAAAGAAGAGATTGACAGTGGTCTTTGTTGTGATGTTCTTCTTGTAGGCGACCATAATCTCCATATTACAAAAGTGATAAAAAAACAAAAAAACAAAGTCATTTCACCTCTTGGTGGATGGGATACCCCACATGTATTCCATTGAGATGGTTTCCCATGGCCTGTCAGGAGTAGGATGGCAGTGTAGGAAATGATATACTTACTGAAATCCTGTCGAAGTTTCAGCCAGTAGAAATGTTTCTACAACATTTCCTTTGTCATTTCCATGCCGAAGTGTTCTACCACTTGACTGTAGTGGGCTTCCCAAATCAGCTTCACTCGCTCGCTTGATGGAATACAGATATGGCCCAGAAGACACAACATTCCATCCTGAATATGGAAATTAGTGACAAATGAGTTTTCTCCCAACATTTTGTAGGTGTTGGCGATGTCTAGGTTTGTCTCATAGAGTTGGGTCCTCCATAGGTCTCGTGGGCACAAGATTCTAGCACCGTGGTGAGTGTCTCAACTGGAGGTCGACTGAGGCAATTTTTGACTCAGTTGGTACTTCCTGTTTTATACTTGATGTTGAGGTGGAATTGATGCAAGTATGTGGAACACTTGTGATGGCGGTCATTCTGCAATTTTCCTTTTGCTTGCATGAACTGTAGTGGCTTATGATCAATGCAGATGATTGTATCCTTCCCAAGAATGTAATGTCTCCACTGGTGGCAGGATTTCACAATGGAGTACATTTATTTTTCGTAAGTAGGGTACTTACGGACAACATATGATAGTGTCTCACTATGATAGGCCATGGGATGGTTGTGATGAGTGAGAATGATGCCCACAACATAGTTTGAAGCATCTGTCTCAATCTCAAAGGGTTGTTGTAGGTATGATAATGAAAGTACTAGGGATGAGCACAAACGATTCCTCAAATCATTGAATGCTTGTTGTTGGGACTGGATCCACACAAATTCTTCCTTAGCACCACCCTTTGTTACTTGGCTCAGGCCCCAAGCAATATCGAGGAATCCTAAAATGAACCTGCAGTAGAAATTAGCAAGGACCAAGAAGCTTTGAAGTTCAGTGAATGTGGTTAGGGCTGGCCAGTCATAGATGACCTGGATATTGGATGTATTTTCATGTACTCCATGTTGATCAACTATGTATTCTAGGTAATGGACCCTTTCCATGCCAAAGGAGCGTTTTTCCAAGTTGGCATATAACTTGTCCTATCATAGGGTGTGCAGAACCTGGTGAATATGCTGCAAGTTTTCCACCCAATTCTTGTTGTAGATGAGGATGTCATCCAGATATAAAACTACAAAAATATTAGTGAATGGTCACAGGATATCATCCATCATCCTCATGAAAGTGGATGGAGCATTTGTAAAATCAAAGGGCATGACAAACAATTCAAAAATACTTTCCTTTGACTTGAAGGCGATCTTCCATACATCTATTTGTTCTATCGGGACCTAGTGGTAGCCAGAATTCAGATCAATCTTACTGAAGTATTTAGCCCCCATGAGATTATCAAGGAGGTCGCCAATTCAGGGAATTGGGTACCGGTTTCTGATTGTGATTTTATTTAGGTACCAATAATCAATGCAAAGTCGCTAAGTTCCATCTCTCTTCTGTACCAACACGATTGAGCTGCCAGAAGGTGATGAGATGGGACAAATGTGCCCCTTATGGATAAGTTCTTGGATATCTCACTTGATCTCCTCATTCTCTAATTGAGAGCGACAATATATTGGCCCACTGGGAAATGGTGTGTTGGGGTTCAGATCAATGTGATTCTTGACCTGACAGTGCAAAGGTACCCTAGTAGGTGAGGGGAGGATATACGAGTATTCTTACACGACCTTATCAATTTTCTTCTACTGTGTTGAGAGGTCGGTCATGGAGGCCCTATATGTGGCTGCAATCTTTCTCTCACTCTCAGTGTGAATCATGAAGAAGACAAACTTCCCCATCTGTCAGATGACCTTCCTAAATTTCTTGTAAGATATCAAGAAAATAGCATTGGGTGGGACTACCTCAGGTATCCTATACAATTTCTTGTTCAAAGTAATAATAACATTGCGAGGCTTAGACTCATATACAACGTGACATTTCCATAAATATAATTGGCCCAAAAGAACATTACAAACTTCGAGAGGATAAAGATCACACAATACCTCATCTTTGAAGGGCTTGATGTCGTATGACAAGTGACATTGTTGTATGATGTGTATATCGATTCATTGGTGGAGCCATCCAATGGTGTAGGGTTTTGGATGCGGGGTTGTGGGCAGGGAGAGCCTCTTGACAACCTCTATTGAGATGAGGTTATTTTCGCTACCACTACCAAGGATGAAGTGCAATGGGGTACCCTTCACCCACATCTATGAATCAAAAGGGTTCTCTCCTTCCTCTTGCTCATCTGGAGCTTGGTGGTGGCAATAGTAGCATTGGGTTCTGGTTCAATGATCTATCTCCCCCTTTCTAGTTCCGACTCAGAGTCAGAACCCGCATCTGATTCAGAGGATTTTACCTTAGCCACCAATGATTCCTTGGAGAGACAATCATCAGTGTTATGCTGGGGTCTCTTATGGAAGTTGCACCACTTCGCGGTATCTTTCTATCTTTTCAGTGTCCTTCTTTGCCTATGGATTGGACTAACTCTCATGATGTTGTCCATATTTTCTCTATCCTTTTTTATATGGGTTGGGGCCACCCTTTCCTTTCTTTTTTTGTGCGGGTTCCAAGGCCCAAATTATCATGTCATTTGTTTGAGCTTCTACTCTATTTTTACGGCATATTGATAGGCCAGGCCCAAGGATGAGATGTCCAGAAATTCCATTTTGGTCTGGATGTATCGATGCAGAGCACTGCAATACTTGACCATGAGATGTCGCTCATAATATTTGATACCTAGCTTGGTATGGAAGGTATGGAATATATTTGTGAACTTGGGCATTGCCTAGTCTCTTTCTTGCCACAATGTGGTCCATTTTCTATACAGGTCATCATAACTTTTGACTAGATAGTATTTTTCCTTAATATCATCCCTTAAGGATTCCTAGGTGACCGCGATTGTAAATAATGAGGGTTCCTCCATTTCCTTTTTCTCACAGAATGTTTCCCACCAATATTTGACATGAGGAGCGACTTTAAGGAGTGAAAAAGTAATTTTTTCTCTCTTCAAAAAGTTATGGACAGAAAAATACCCTTCTAGTATATTCAACCACTTGTCCACAACATCTGTGTCTATCTGACCTTCAAATATAAGAATATCAAAGTTGATTTGTACCTTCAAGGGGGCAGTGCCTATGCTTGAAAAAGATGTGTCGCATGTTGGTAGTCGTCGAAGGCTATGATAGAAAATATCCATCATCTCATTCCTATGTAGTGTGAGGATCTCTTATCTTGTCGTCTTTCTTTTCTCCCACCATGATAGGTCGCTTGGGAGTGCGAGAGATTTTTCCATCCATAGAAACAATCTCAAAACCCAATTCTTTGTACCTTGACCTCTTTGGGGACATGCATTAAGAAAGACAAGGAGAAGACCACTATGATACCACTGATCCATATTTTATGAGAAGAAGGAAATGAATACAGATTATTAAAACATGCTTAACACAAAATAACAAAGATACGATAAAACTCGATTCTATTCAATAAGGAAATAAGTTGAAAATGTAAAATGCAACAAAAAACAAGTGGGATTGAATGGTGGCGGCTTATCTCTGAGAAGAGATGTGACGACTGCACTCATTCACAAGAATATTATTACAATGAGTCTCTAGAGGCCTTTTTAAAATAAACAGGAATTTTTAAAACCCTAGACATCCAAAAACCTAACCCTAGGAGATGAAGCACCAAACGTCATGTGGGCCCCATTAGGGTAAGTTAGTACATCAATTTCCCTCGGTCGTAACTTTTGCATACGATCTTCATTTTAGGCGCATGATAGCCCGTTGGAAATGTCTATCTGAGGAATACACATGTTTCCATCAAACTTTGACTTTGTCTATAATATGACTTTATCGATACCTAAAAATGTTGTTTAGGGCCTCAAAATGGCCTTGGAAGTCATGGGCCCAAAAACTAGGAAGAAAAAGACAAAATGTGTCAGTTGGAATAGGTGGGAGGCCACTGAAATCCATCTGGATCAGGTATATTTGGATGACATACTCATCTTCAACAGAACTTGGGGGGAGCACATGCAACATATTCAATAGGTTTTGAGCACTCTACGGTAGCACAAGCTATATGCCAACTTGGAAAAATGATCCTTTGGCATGAACATGGTCCAATAATTAGGATACATTATTGATGAGAATGGAGTACATGTTGATCCAACTAAGATACAAGTCATATGTGACTGGCCAGCACCGACCACACTAACCGATCTTTGGAGCTTCTTGGGACTTTCCAACTTCTACCAACAGTTCATGTTGGGATTCTCCCATATTTCATGGGCCCTTATCCAAGTGACCAAGGGCAGTGGTAGGGACAAATTTGCGTGAGGGAAGGAACAAGAATGAACATTTGATGATCTACACCATTTCTTGTGCTCATATCTAGTACTCTCCTTACCCAATTTGCAACAATCGTTTGAGATTGAGACTGATGCATCTGACTATGTTGTAGGTATAGTTCTCACTTAACACGGTCATCTGGTAGCATACCATAGTGAGACACTCTCAGATACTATCTGGAAATATGCCACCTATTACAAGGAAATGTATTCCATTGTACAAGCCCGTTGTCAATGTAAACATTAAATTCTAGGAAAGGAGAAAATCATGCACACTGATCACAAGCCTTTTTAGTTCATACATACATAGGGGAAGTTGCAGAACGACCCCCATCATAAGTGGTCCACCTATCTGCAACAATTCCATATCAACATCAAGTATAAGACAATAAGCACAAATTGTGTCGTTGAATGCTTCAGTCGACCTCCCATGGATACACTCACCACCGTGCTCCATTCTTGTGGGTATGAGGCATCTGAGTGGCCCCAACTTTATCAACAAGATCTGGACTTCACTACCACCTATCATCTCTTGGGTACAGGCACAAATGTCACTGATTTTCACATTCAGGATGGACTAGTAAGCCATATATTTCATCTTTGTGTTCCTGCAAGAGAGTGTGAAAAGATGATTTGGGAGGCTCACTACAGTCAGATGGCAGGGCATTTTCACGTGGAGAAAACTATGGCCATTCTACAAAAACATTTTTATTAGCCAAAATTTCAAGAGGACGTTAACAAGTATATCAAGTATTTCACTACCTCTGCCATTTCCAAGCTATCCATAAAGAGGCAAGGCTTATGCACCCCTCTTCCTACTCTTGATAGGCCTTGGGAATCCATCTCAATGGATTACATGTCTGGCCTTTAATGCACCAAGGAAGGCAATGATTGTGTATTTGTAGTAGTTGATTGGTTTTCGAGGATGGCCATTCTCACAACCTGTAGGAAGAGCATAACAATGACAAATACTATGAAGCTCTTCTTCAAATGAGTGTGGGTCCATTTTGGGATACCACAGACCATCATCTTTGATCGGGATAACATGTTCCTCAACACATTTTGGTCGAGTCTCTGGTCACTGTTGGACACCAAGATCACTAAATCCACTTCCTTCCACCCTCAAACCAATGGACAAATAGAGGTTGGCAATTAGATGATTGTGCAAATATTTCACATGTATAACTCTAAGAATTTGAACACATGGGATGAGAGTCTTCCCTGTGTTTAACAGAACTACAATAGGGCTCTCCATAGCTCCACTGGCCATAACTCCTTTGATGTGGGGCTAAGATTCCAACACTTGGGTCCCATTAATGTTGCACTACCTCTTGCAACAACACATACATATTCTTCCCATTTTTAGTATGAGCCAGAAAAAGTCACCAGATTCATTGAGAGGATTCAACAAGTCTGCCAATAGGTCCATGATATTTTGTAGACAACCAATACTAAGTAAAAAAAACACCATGATCAACACCGAGTACCGGGTACAACACCAACTTCATCTGTGAGACAAGGTCTAGTTATATTTGTAGAAAACGTTCCTTACCGTGACTAATCATAAGCTCTGCCCACTTCTCTATGGCCTTTACAATATCATCAAGGCTATGGGTAGAAATGATAATGAGCTCAACACTCCACCCTTCCTTGTCTTGTACCCAGTGTTCAATGTGGACCTCCTTTGGCCATATTTTCCACCATTATTGGACACCTCGGAGATGGAAAAACAATTGAAACCAACAAAGCTCAACCCTGACTACATGGAACATGCATCTTCTGATCAAATAGTGGACACGCAGGTCAAGGGAATTCACCAACAGAGGATCCATATTTATCGGGTTGTCAAGGCAAGGCAACTCCTCCAGCTAGGAAATTGGCTCACCCAAGGAAAAATTCAACAAAAGTTTCCTCACCTGATGGGGGAACTCAAAGAAATGGATACCATTGCTTCTTAAAGGGGGAGGTTTGATCCAGGTGGATATTGGTGGCCACCCATCTATTCCAACTGACTCTTATTGACATTTTTTAGTTCAACACATTCTTTTGAACATCTTTGTAATTGTGGGTTCTACACTTCTAGTGTTTTCTAAATCCCTACATAGCTTCCAGATGGATATTGGTGGCCTCCCACCTAATCCAACTGGCTTATTTTTTAATGTTTTCATGTCAACACATCTTTTTGTACTTCTAGGGTCATTTTGGGGCCCTAAACAATGTTTTTTTTTGTCTTGGCACAGTCAAACTGTAGATAGAGTCAAAGTTTGACAACATAATCTGTAGTTCTCGAAAATACCTTTCCAATGTGCTATCATGTGCCTAAAACAGAGGTCATATGCAAAAGTTACAACCCCGGGAAGTTGAGGTACCAACTTACACATCGAGGCCCACATAACTTTTGGTGTTTCATCTCCTAGGGTTAGGATTTTGGATGTCTAGGGTTTTGACATTCACGCGTAATGTGAAAAATACCTCTAGAACCTCATTGTAATCATTCTTCTCAGACAGATGCGCATAGAAACCACATCTCTTCTCATATATAGCTACCACCATTCGAGAAAGTGGTTTTCAATTATGCATTTTTACAGTTTCAGCATATTTCATTTATTCAATAGAAGTTATTGTTCACTGGATATGTGTTGTTTTTCTTTGTATCTTTGTGTTATTGTATTCAATCTGTTATTCATTTGGTTCCGCTCATAAATCCAGATCAACATATATGAAGAGTAATTATAGGGAGGGAAGTTGTGAAGTGTAATTATAGAGAGGGATAGTGTGCTCTTGAATAGGAGTGAAGGAATTATAAGCTAGTATCCTAAATTAAACAAAGTACGTGTCCTCGCTTGAGTTTTACAACTATTCAAATACTTGGTTGAGATTTACAACTATTCAAACACTAGGCAATTGGTGGCAATCAATGTCTTGCATGCGATGAGATAAACATGGGCTAAACAAAATAATTGAATATTGTGAGTTAATGCTAACCTCAATGGATAGCATTTATCTAACTCTCCATAATGAAGTGTAAATACATCATGTATTTTCGACATCTTAAATAAAATTGCCTCAATATGAAGCTAAATAAGACCTCAAAATTTGTAATTGGTTAAATAAAAATGTTGTAAATTTTTCATATGCAGAGAAAAGGAAAAAGTGTTAAAAAAATATGAACCTAGAATTTAAGGTTAAATTATTTTATTTTGATTCCAAAGTATTTGAAAATAAAAAATCGTTTACAATAGTCTACCAATAAAACGAACAACTAGAATAATTGGATAATATGACCACGAATAAAAGAAATATTACCAACAAAAACCACCAATAAAATAAATATTACAAACAAAAACATGAGTGGAAATATTATTGTGTGGCTCAATGAATGGATGGGATCAATTGTTTCCCTACTTTCATTGCGAGGTGAAAATTATGGAATCACTTAAGAGAAAAAGAAAAAAAATAAGAAAGAAATTAAAAAATAAAATTGTATTTGAAAGTTACAAATAAAAAAAAACATTTTTCTTAACCATAAAAAAAAATCGATAAACATCAGGGACCCTCCCTCTGACTCGTAAAATCTACGAAGGTATACATACCCTATCTACCTATAGATTTGAACTCATGACCTTTTAGGATAAAACACATGTTCTTAACCATTAGACCCACTGAGGTTGTATATATTAATAACAATAATCTATTTTTAAGGTCATGGCCAAGCCATACACCAAATTGGTGTATGAGACACCATCCACCCAGTGATTTTACTGGTAAAGTTTATAGAGGTATACATACCCTACCCCGCTTTGGATTTGAACATGTGACCTATTAGGAGGAAACACATTTTCTTAACCATTAGTCCCACTTAGGATGTAAATATATTATTATAAATAGTTTAATGTAAAACTTTAATTAATTTCTAAAATAATGAATTAGAAAAATGACAAGATGATGATTATGATGATTAATGTCCACTAAGATCGAATTGGTCTATCAAATCTTAAGAGGGTAAGTGATTACTTGTGATTCTTTATAATTTTGTTTCTATGCTCGAAAAGCATTAAGATAAGATTTCCAATATCACCATACTTTTGTTGAGTTAAGAGGTTAGGAATATTGATAGTGTGGAAAATATTTTGAAAATGAGATCTAATATGGGTATAGGCTCGACAATCTAAAAGAAAGAGATTTTCATATTCAACCTTCTTACTGTCACAAAGGTGACACATTCTTTCATCCCATGGAATTTTAGGAATTGACCAGTGCCCAATTACACTATGGATCTCGTGAGAATTTGTTCTTATTTTAGCAATGCTTATTTTTTCTTTACACTTGGAAAAATAGATAGATAATTTTGATCTTCTAGATTAGGCTTGATTACATTCTTATAATACCTTATTTTTATTTTTTCCTCTAACTCTTTATCACACCACATGTTCTCCTTAAATTTTGATTTGACGTTTTTTAATAGTATCTATATTTTGCAAAATCGTGTCTTCCATGATTCCACTATAGTCTAGCCAAGACTAGGGATCTTTATGTCATCTTCGCTTGAGCCGATGGTGGTTATGACTCGATTTTGAAGAAATTTTAGGAATCCTCTTGTCTTCCATGCTGTTTAACTTGTTCTTATACATTAGGTATCTAGTCATAGCCATGTTATCAATGGGGGAGAGGCTTGTTTCTAATTGGAGGATGGGATATGGTGTATTTCCTTTAATTTTGAGATTATAGGTTATACAATTCTTTTTTGTTTGGTCCATCTTTCTCCAGGATTCACGAGAGATACTACATCCCAGACTTCACATCCATAAAGAATAACAGGTGTAACAAGAGTCTCAAAGAGGATTTTCTTCTTATCCCAACTACAAAGATCAGTTGATTTACAATTGTTTTCGAGCCCACAATGAGCTTTCCATCCCCCAATAATCCTTTTCTCAATTCTATAATTCCAATTGAGCTTGTGGTGAATATCAATTCCAAGATATTTGTATGAAGTCACTTCCTCCAAGTTGTTTTTGTCATCTACGAAGGTATCATAAGGGATTTTATTGGATTTAATAATCATGACCTTAGTCTTATCAATATTAACAGTCATACCCATATTGGAGCAAAAATCCTTGAGGATTCTTAGTTACTTTTCAAGATCACGGGGAATCATTTCCATAAGAATGATATCATCAGCATAAATAAGAAGATTGATGACTATACCAGTGACTGTAGGGTCGACACAACCTGTTTTTTCTAGACAATCTTCTAACTTGTCAATGTATATTCCAAAAAGGGCAGGGGACACAGAACAACCTTGTTTGACTCTGATATTGCAATTAATATCTTTTGACCATACCTCAATGTTTTTAAACTTAACAATGATGTTCTCATACATCCTTATTGCAACAACCCTCAACTCGAGAGGCACTTTTATCTCTTCTAACCTATTCCAAAGGTTTTTCCTAGGAACCATGTCAAAACCTTTTCTAAAGTCAACAAAACAACGAAAAAGATTGGTTTTAGTATTTTAGAACTCATCTGCAATGATCCTAAACGTAACAACATGTTCCACAATTGAATGATATCTCCTAAACCTGACTCGTCCTTTATCTCTTTTACCTTGACTTTCTAGCCAAAGGATAATCTTCTTTTCCAAAATAATTTCATACAGCTTGGCTAAAATCAAGCTAATCATAATGATCCTATAATTAGAGGGAATGTTTTTATCCATTTTTTAAAATAGGAACAATGAAGCTTTGTGTGAAAGCCATGCTTGACTACTAATACATATTTATAAATATATATTATTATAAATAATAAAATGTAAAATTTCACTTGATTTATAAAATAATGAATTAGAAAAATGAAAAGAGTTTTCCATATTATTTAATATATATTTGTAAATATATTATTATAAATAGTTTAATGTAAAATTTTAATTAATTTGTAAAATAATGAATTAGAAAAATGCAAGCTAAAACTCAAAATATTAGGAACCCTTGTATTAAAAAAAGATAATTAAAAAAATGCATAATTTCCCATTTTAAAATTTGGGTGAAGATCGACTTATAAAAAGAGTTAAAGTGATATGGGATAATTTTTATGTGTTTTTTTTAAATGAATTTTTTGATTATTAATAATTTCCTAAGCTTTGGAAAATCAAACTTTATTAAAAGTATTTTTTATAAAATTATTACTTTAAAATCTTTTAATTACCTACAAATTTTCATGTAATTTTTAAATTATTTTATATGTATAATAGATTAATAAGTGAGCTCTATCTATGCATTTTAATTACTCTTTTATATAGCTTATATATGATTTAATGGAGATGTAAATCTTCTCTATTTAAATTTTATTTTAATGGAGATGAATTACTAGCGTATGTGCACATCAATGCAACAAAATTTCTTATATTTTTCAGCATCCTAATTAACAATATATCAATCCACAATCATAGAAAAAATAAAAAATGTAAAATAAAAATAGTACAAAATGTAAAATACCAAAAAGTGTGAAATAAAAATAATATAAAATGTAAAATACCACACAACTATAAAATGTGAAATAAAAATAGTACAAAATGTAAAATACCACACAATTATAGTGTGCATTAAGGATCCAAAATAATATAGTCTATTATCATTAAAACTTCAACGCTACAATATTAGTAAATTTCTATTATAATGTATTATTATTAATAATCATGAATTTGTTTCTACATGTAAATAAAATTGCATTTATGTTTATTTGATACTTTCA
>SNQJ01S0008281.1:125999-139789 GCA_010110895.2 Picea sitchensis
GTATATAGTATTGATTTCATTATATGTTGATGATTTAATAATTACAGAAAATGCAGAGAAGTTAATTGATGAAATCAAGGAGCAGTTATCAAAGGTATTTGAAATGAAAGATCTTGGTGAGTTTCATTACTGCCTAGGTCTTGAAGTTTGGAGAAATGAAGGCCAAACTTTTGTTTGCCAGAGTAAGTATATCATATAAATACTTAAGATATTTAAAATGGATCAGTGTAAGTCTTCCATTTTTCCCATGCAACATAATGTGAAACTTTCTTATGATGATGGTTCGAAGGAGGTGAATGGAATTGTGTACAGACAGATGGTGGGTAGTCTGAATTATCTCACCACAACCAGACCTGATATTTCATATTCTATGAGTGTGTTAAGTCAGTTCATGGTGAAACCTCATGAAAGCCATTAGAATGCAGGAAAGGCAGTACTCAGGTATATAAAAGGTACACTTGATTATGGTATTAAATATACTGATACATTTGATGTTGAGTTGACAGGTTATTTAGATTCTGATTGGGCTGGCAATCTGGATGATCGAAGATCAACCACTGGATATGTGTTCAACATTGGATCCGTGGTTGTTTCATGGAGCAGTAAAAAACAACCTAATGTATCTTTGTCTTCTACTGAAGAAGAATATAAAGCCTTGTGTGCAGCAACTTGTGAAGTTGTTTGGTTAAGAAGACTTCTTCAAGATGTTGGACAAGAACGAAAGGAACCTACGATGAACATATGTGATAATCAAAGTTCAATCAATATTGCGAAGAATTTGATTTTTCATGCAAGGACAAAGCATGTTGAAGCTCAATATCATTTTGTTCGAGAAAAGTTGCAGTCAAATGAAATAACTCTTGTGTATTGTAATACTAGTGAAAATATTGCTGATATTTTCACTAAGCCTCTTGGAAAGATTAAGTTTGAATTTTTTAGGGAGATGTTAGGTGTAGAAGTCAATCCATTCTCCATTAAGGGGGATACTTGGAAATAATGGAGAAAGCGTCAGTTGTAAGCACCAGTTATAAGCTTCAGTTGTGAGAGTCAGTTGTAGGCGTGTTAAGAGTCAGTTCTTAGTTAAGAGTCTAGTTGTCTTTGGTTTGCATGTAACCGACTCAGTCGAGTCTTTTCCTATATAAGGATGTAATATGTCTTCACTGAATAATATAGAAGTGAGCATAGCCTCACCGTGTGTTTGTTTCGCATATTTTATTCCTCATAGTGGCGTATTTGTAATTGATGATATTGTCACGTGAAGGGAGACATTACATGTATTGGTCTCTTTGATTCCTCATTAGAAACGCTGGCATATTTGAGAGTTACACCAAACATTCCTCATAGTGGCATATTTGTAATTGATGATATTGTCACGTGAAGGGAGACATTATAGAAGAAAAGTTGTAAGTTCTCCCCCAATTCACCTCCCGCCCACCCAAGATCGCATGATATAACTCTACTATAGATAAATGTAAATTCTTGTTGGACCTTGACATTTTGTTCAATAATAATAAACTTTATTGTATTATTTGATGACTTGTTATAATCAAAATGGTGTAAAGAGAAGAATATGCATTTACATGATCTAATATGTTCTATAATAAAAACATTATGTGACTTTGTATTGACTTTGTATTTTTATTGTAAATATATATTTTTTATTTGATTCTATTACCTTTTAAGTTTAAAAATATATTTACTCTTTTAAAAAATTATAATTTATAATTTTCTATAAGATGAAAATTGACATTACATAAATTTTTATCAACATAAAACTAAGACTATTAATTTAAGTGACCATAAATAGAATGAAATAAAAAGTTTATTTTGTATTCAAATTTCAACACTTACTCCATACATACTGTAACATATCGCTCTTGCGCACATTGAGCGAACTTATTCCTTGAGGACACTTGCTTGCAAGTGATCCAGATTATTATACTATTGGGCGTTTGATTATGATTATGAGGCATTATGGATATGATGACATGCTATTTTGTTTTATTGACATAGACATGTGCTATAGACTCGATTCTCCTCAGTGTGCAGGACTTTGGACCTCGAGGATGCAGAGGCATCAACGAAACCCCTTGGACTCTTGATTGAGTTAGGGAGTGGACTATTGGGGTTGATTGTTGTAGATATGATATGTGTACAACTGATTAGATGTTATGGTGATTGATTATTTTTCTGACATGATTCGTTGATGATGCAGGATGACGATAGCTTGCCGACCAAACTCACATGTAGAGTAGAGGGGTCACACACGATAACTAGAGACTTTGAGGGAGAGGTGTGGACAACAACCCTGCCACAACCTACTATCACTCTCGTTGTGGCTCGAACTGTAGGTTAACGATTAACTAGTTAGAGAAGACCCATGATGTCGTGAGGGAAAACTGCGATGGTCACTCACGATGGTTCTAAGGGGCGTGAAATAAGGCAGGGGCCTTATTCCTTAGAGTCCCTTAGTCTTTCACAAGATCACCTGGCAGAGTATTGACTGTAGGGTTTTATGATGTGTACCAAGTCATTCAAGAGGCAAGGAGCACCCTTGGAGCACATAGTGTGTCCTGAAGGGCACGTCTTGAAAGGAAAATGGAAAGAGGTGAGTGGCACCCTTGGAGCACGTAGTGCATCATAAAGGGCACGTCACACAAGGAAAATGGAAAGAGGTGAGTGGCACTCTTGGAGCATGCAGTGCGTCCTGAAGGGAACGTCGCACAAGGAAAATAGAAAAAGGCAAGTGGCACCCTTGGAGCACCTAGTGCATCCTGAAGGGCACGTCGTGATTTCAACAGGTAAGTGAATAAACCTAGTCAGTCTTAAAATGAATGATGTGATAAGTAAGATTTAAAAACAATTTCCCTAATTAAAATGTCGCCCAACCTAGGAAATTAAAATCTAGGTCTAAGTGATACTTGTGGTAAAAAAAAATAATAATCATAATCATAATTAAACATGTGATGAGAAGGGGGTAAGAAGTTCAATAAATTTATTAAAATCAAATTACTTTGGGGATTAATTTTAAAAAAAAAAGGGGGGGGGAATGATTGTTTTTCTACATATGCTAATTAAATTTTGTTAATTAAAAAGAGAAAGAGGTGGGTTTTCTACACTTTCTAATTTGAGTTTTAGATAAAAAAAAGGGAAAAGAGGGAAACTTGAAAGAAATAGGAAACTAAGGGAAAAATGGGAAACATAAAGAAAAAGGGAAATGTAAGGAAAAAGATGAATGACTAACTTAGTAAGGAATCTTGTCTTTAAGAACTTTCTAATTATGAGCTAAACTAGGAATTTAGTAAAGGTGTAAGTCATTTAAAATGTGTAAGGGAATATGGGGACACCAAGGAGCGATTTTAGGAATGCTTTTAGGTGGGTGAGGGAAATAGGAGTAATTAAATAATTAATGA
This sequence comes from Picea sitchensis, assembly GCA_010110895.2. Lineage (NCBI taxonomy): Eukaryota > Viridiplantae > Streptophyta > Pinopsida > Pinales > Pinaceae > Picea > Picea sitchensis. The sequence goes on from SNQJ01S0008281.1 coordinate 129,413, forward strand.
AATCAATTTCTGGTGCAACTAGGGGGATGGGTGACATGTGTATGAGGGAGGTTTTTCTGAATTGAATTAATGAAAAATAAATTAAATTAAAATTTGGGAAAGAAATCACTTAGAAAATCTATAAAAAGGATGGAGCATGAGGAGTATGGGTCAGATATTTTATGCGTAATGTTACGCTGCAGAATTTTTTTCTTGATTGACTTATCTTGTGGGAGTTGGGATACCTACCTTGGGTAACGAGTGGTATCTTGACCTTGCGAGGCGAGATGGGTGCTAGTTGTTGTTTGGTTTAGTGTGTGTTAATCAACGGTCGTCACTTCGGTGTTAATATACCTATAGATTTTAATTCCCTATTTTTTTGTGCATGGATGATGAGATAAGGATAACATTTTCCCATCCATCTACCTTGACTTATCTTGGCATTGACTGATTCATGGATGAACGATTGGTCTTGCGTTTTCTTGTGATTGATTTCTTCTGCACTTTGGATGGTAAAACTCTGTGTTTGATTGATGAATCCCAATGCCTTGATCGGTAAATCTAAACATTTTAATATGTTAATGTATGCAAATTTACTAGGTCTGCAATTGAATATTTTTTGACAACGTCTAATTTATATATTTACTGCGATTACACATGATGTTTGGACTGCAATTTCATTGTTGTTTTTACTGCCTTCAATGCCCCTTTTTGATGTGTTTCAATGGATTTTGTGCTTCCTTTCACAACGATTTCATTCTTCTATTGTACAACAATTTCATCCTTCTATTGCATATCATTTTCGTCCTTCTATTGCACAACTATTTCATTCTTCTATTGCACAACTATTTCGTCCTTCTTTGCATGATGATTTCTCCCTTCTTGCATAGTTTCTTCTCTATGATTTTAATGGCATAAGCACAATTCTTAATCCATGATTGTATTGGCATAAAGCACATTTTTTTCTCCATGATTTTATTGACATAATGCAAAAATGTTTCTCCACGATTTTATTGACACAATTCATAGTTTTGCTCCACGATTTTATTAACACATTGCACAGTTTTTCTCCACGATTTTAATGGCATAATCACAATTATTAATCCACGATTGTATTGGCATAAAGAAAAATTGTTGCTCCATGATTTTATTGACACATTGCACAGTTCTGATCCACGATTTTATTGACACATTGCACAGTTCTGCTCCAGGATTTATTGGCATAATGCACATTTTTTACACTACCATTATCACTGTGAATATATTTGTGTTTTATAACACTACGAATATTGACTTTATATTTGCGTTTTATATCACTGCGAATTGTATATTTGCGTTTATATCACTGTGAATTTTGACTTTATATATGTGTTTAATATCACTATGAATTGTATATCTGTGTTTTATATCACTATGAATTTTGACTGCATGAGTGTATAGATGATAGCGACTTCATATTTAATAGACAACAAATCTATATATAAAAGACAACAGTTATATGTTTAAACAATGATTTTATGTGGACAAAGACTTTTTTTGATAGAGTTTTGACAACCACCTAATGTATTCTATAAGCAGCGAAATTATTAGTTAGATATCAATTCCCTTAAATTTCAGTTATGAAAGATAGCATTGCATGTGGATACCAACGATTTGTAGGTGAATGGAAGTAGGTATTATGGGATAGACAACGTTTGATTCTGTGGTGTTGACTGTGTTTTCACCCATTTTTATTGATAGACAGTGTGGGATAAATGGCAACGACATTGTGCATTAAACAACAATTATTTTATTGATAGATAGCACAATATATAAATGGCAGTGATTTATACATCTAATGGCACAACGATATCATATTTCGCCTAGCCCTCTCATGTTTTTGCTCAGTAATATCATTTAACTTAGCATTATAACTTTGACAGTATATATACTTATTGTATATCATCATTATATATCATTATTAAACATCATTAAGGGTCAACATTACATTTAAACATCAATTTATTTATGGTATGTCTTTACTGTTAATTTCATTAATTATCTCTTATTGTTTGGACAACGAAAATATAGAGAATCTAGTTAGAAAACAATGATAGTTTTGTTTACAAAATCATTTTGTCGATGTGTGGTATGCGGAGTGTAACTAGCAAATTTGATATGTAATGACAGTGTGTTTATATCCAATGTGAAACAAAACATAAATGGTTAGATTACATAGATAGCAATTTTATTATACGGTGTCAGTTTAAAAGATAACGTTTTTAGATTTAAAATATACGTTTTTACTGCTTGAAAGACATGTTCCATTTGGTTTCAGTTAAACGATAGCGAATTTCCTCCTTAGGAAAATACCTACCCAATAACAAAATTGGAGAATAGTTACAATGAACTAATTGTTGATAAAATTTATTTTAATGTGTACCGATTGATTTTGTTGTGCAAGGAATTTATTAGTTTCTATGAATGTTACAGTCGTCTTGTTGACTTTTCGATTGGGTGCTAGGGTTAGTCGTCAGGTGTTTAGATAGTGCATTGATCTCCTAGCACGTTGAATTTATCTGGTGTTGAGGGTCCAGTTATGTTGTTGCGCCACGTTTGTTTTCATGGCTATCACCTGTCGATGACATGATTCCTGATAAGGGGGTCATTGTGCACCCTAATGGATAGAGGCGAATGCGAATGATAACTTGGTTGGAGTCTGTGCTTCCCATTGTGGGTATTGTTCATTGTAGTTGTTGTTGGTGTTTGGGTTATAACGCCTTCATGCGTTTGTTTTTTCACACAATAGAGGTTCTAGTACTGGTCTTCGAGGTCATTGTGTCAGGATTGTGGATGTTTTCCTTAGCTTGTAGGCATTGTCGTGTTGTGTCAGGCATGTAGTCATTTCCTTCTTTTGATTTACACATGTTTCTCCCAGTGGCTCGTTGTGCTAGTGCGTTGAGTCATTGTTATCTGTTGCCTGATCTCTGTGTGTGTGTTTGTCGTCAAGTTGTGTGGTTCAACTATTGTTGTCGTTTCTTTCTTGCCTAAAAAAAAAAAAAAATTGCACTTTTTTCTTCACTTGGAGTCATAACGATTGGGGTCGTTACACATACGAAGTCAAACTATACCATACACCCTCCCTAGGTGCTATGTATATTTCTATTTCCATCTTAAACACTAACCTTGAACATTAATCAATGATAAACTCAAATTTATACACCAACCTTGAACATTAATTAATGAAAAACTCTAATTTAAATGTTAAATACAATGACATGGCATCTAATGTAATATAAAAAAAATCATTTCCACTTAATTCTCACTTGCACACATCCCATATTCATACATATCATCTCATTAGATGTTCTTACAAATATTTTTGGCCACTCAACTAATTTGAAGAATTTTTTGAGATGCATTGAAAGATTTTGGGTGCAATTTAAATGACCATTTTATGAATTTTTATTGGTATCTCTCTCATATTAAGTTGTTTACATAGCTAGCACAAATGTATAGAATGTGTTGGAAATATTTCAAACATGACTCAAAATATATTAAAGAATATGTGTTAGAAATATATCAAACATAACTAAAAATATCTTGAGCAACTATATAAAATGTATTGGAAATATCTTAAGAACATTCATTGTATTTTATTGTATTTTGTTGAGATGGATATGATTATTAGATCCAAATTCTACGTCTTAATGTGATTTTGCATACACATATAGATATGAGAAATTGAACTAAACACCTAGTGGCATAGAACTAACCACATTGCCAATAACATCAATGATAATTGATTGACTTAACCCATTGTTCTTACTTAGCCTATTTAATAGTTGTATATGTTAAAACAATATAATGAACTACCACAAACTTAAATATATAAATAAAAAATATATATATTTGATTATCTTAAATCTATAATAACTTTCTTAATATTAACAAATACATTTGAAATTAATATTATAAAAAAAAGAAGTTATGAGCAAGTACAAGCTATTTTCTACCAACTTGTTTATTGAAACCAATTAACTAGATTTTAAAATAATTCATTAATATTAACATAAACATTTTATTTTAAAAATATAATATATTTTAAATTTTTATATAATTATATCATTTTTTAAACAAAAATTATATATCAAACTTGTTTATTGAAACCAATTAATTAACTAGATTTTAAAATAATTCATTAATGTTAAGATAAATATTTTATTTTAAAAATATAATATATTTTAAATTTTTATATAATTATATCATTTTTTTAAACAAAAAAATATATATTTAAAAATGTAACATCAAGTTCATTTTTTCAAATACACTAAATTTATAAAAATAAAAATAAAAAATCTATAATCATCTTAATTATTATTTTTATTTCTACATTTAACTCACGATTATTCTTTATCAAAAAAAAATATATAAAAATCCCATAAAAGCATCGAGCAAATCAATGAAAAAATTTCTTATAAAAAAACTAACATCAAATTCCTTTTAAAGTTAAAACTCTTTAAAATCCTCCAAGACTAACTAAAATCTAAAATTGGAAAAAAAAGGATTGCAATCAATTATGAGAGGATCCAAGTTTTTCCTTTCTTTAATTAACAAACCTTGAACAAATACTATGCATATAAAAAAAAATGCTTTCTATTAAAAAAATTAAGGGGGCAAGAGTGCACACAACAACCAATCATTATTTGTTTATAGAAATATATTGAAGAAATATAATTTAAGATTCGTACAAATATTATTTTTTAACAAGTTGGGTAGAAGAGTTATGTCCTACGAAATATTTTGTACAAGGTTGTAGGTAACGTCTTACGTGAAATGTAAAAAATGCATACTATTTAACGTTTTCAAGATATAAATTAAAAGAAGAAATATTTCAACGAGCTATGACAATACCATTTCCAACCACATGAAAAGATTCTAGTAAAAATAGTTGTTGCTGAGATATTTTTCCTTCCTTCACACGCCACTTTCAATCGATAATATATAGTTTGTTGTAATGTTCGTATAAAGTTAACACTTTGTGTCCATATTTCGAGCAAGTGATTGAACGACCTTTAGATTAACTTAACAAACAATGATTTTTTTCTTTTTGCACTGAGGTTGCCTTCATGAAGAAAACCACAACCCTTTTTCACATTCCGAAGAAGCATAAAATGTCTGGAATCTGAAATTCATAAACATGTTATCTAACACATACTAATACACAAATAATTTTCAGTGCCTACCTTAAAAAAGCGTCATAAACTTTCTAACCCTAGACCAGATATGATCTCATTTGGCGTGAATCTATTCTTTATTTTCAATCTGTGAGCGAAAAAACACTCAGAACCGTCGCCTGCACGGTTCAAACCCTCCTCAGATGAAACAGATGCTTCAAAAATCAGATTGTTCTCTTGTTTCGTAGACTATCCTTTCCTCGAAGTCTATCTTGAAGCAGCTGTCTTCTCCTTTCCAGAAACCCTGTATTATTCTAGCTTTCCTCTCCTCTTCTCTGTTTGTGCTGAAAACAGCTCCCATATATACAAGACAGGTTCTGGAGGTGCCATTAAAATAAATGCTCTCTGATATTCCAGAGAGAATCAAAGTCTACTGGAGGCGCTGCAGAAGAATCCAGTTCATCATTCATGTCTGTACTCAAACAGGGAGCCCCATTGCCCTCTCGATTAGGCTGAGCCATTATCTTTTGAGAGAGGCCATCGTTAGCCCACTGAAAGCTGTTGACAGAATTATTAGCTCCCATAGTATTCTCATTAGTTAATGCTTTATGATGTACACCAGAGCTAGAAGATGGCTCCATTGAGCATCCTTCATACTGGCTAGCAAGGGCCTTTGGAACCGCGTTGGAAGAGTGCAAGGCAGAAGAATATGCGTATGCCGGAAAGCCCGTGTTTAACAAATTAGATGGTAGAGGCATATGTGGATTGGATGCTATTGGGGGCGGTAAACCTGGCAGCTGCTGAATCCCCGGCTGCTGGTGCATCATTGAACTAATTTCATCGCGTCCCGCATTGGGTAATGACAACAGTGCAGCTGCAGGAAGCATATTCATATGAATCCTTCGATCGTTGAGCATGAGATTCTGCATATATGAAAAATGCTTCATTTGTCTAGACATTTCTGATAGTTGATCAGATGAATCAGGATAATTCGAGCTGTTGCTACGTTGAAACTTGTGAAAATTGGCCATAGGTCCCATGGGTGTGGAGAAGAACGACACATCATGGCCCTTTGCAGAAGTAGGTCCCATGGGTGTGGAGAAGAACGACACATCATGGCCCTTTGCAGAAGTGCCTGAATCGCTTTCAATAGATCCTATCTCCTGATCATTCGCTGCCCTTGCGTTGTAAGGGGATTCCGAGAGCGAGGGCAAAGATGGAGAACTTGGTTGATCAAGGTATGCATTTCCATCGATCAGCCCTATGGAACTCCTCTTCCCGTTTGCACCCTTCTGAAAAATTCTGCACACCACCCAATCATCCTGTACCAAGTCCAAGCATGTAAACATCAGATATTTTTGTTTCTGGGTTTACTTCTCTATTTTGTTACACCGACAGAGGTGTTTTACAGACCACGTGAGGAAGATCCTGTATTTCTCTATATGAAAATATTCATTGAGGTCTGTACTTCAAGTTTAGTTTTATCGCTGCCACTAGTTAGTAAATAAAGACCTAGATGAATACGTATACGGTTAGTGAATGCATATAATAGCTGAGCGTATAGTATGAGTTATATCAACTCACGTTGCAGTTTTTGGGTAAGCGATGGTAGGAATATTGGCCCTCCAGACGATACTCGTGCATTATCCAGTCTGTTTTCGCTCCCTTGGGAGCTCTGCCCTTGTAAAAAACCAGCGTTTTCTTCATTCCAACCAGTGCAGATGACATTGAATTGGAAACCTCTCGATCCTTCCCGGTTGTTTTCCAGTATCCAGCCTCTGTCGCTCTGTTGGTCCGAAGTCCTGTTGGATACTTGCGGTCCCTGAGGTTGAAGAAGTACCATTCCTTCTCTCCCATTTTAGCTTTTCCTGCATGCATGTCATCATCAATTCTTATACATAATATTTACAATACAAAATCTATGACCAAGACCAGTACGATGGATGAGAAATTGAGAAATTCAAAGTATTACATGATTGGATATTCTAGAATGGTGATATATCATGTATATCTACCTGGGAGATCCCAAGGTTCACACTTGTTCAGGTCCGCCTCTGCAATTGCACACGCGGAGAAGGTGCTGTCCAAAATCTTTTTGGTAAGATAGTAAGTAACCAGTTCCTCATCCGTGGGATGAAACCTAAACCCCGGAGGCAGATGACGGTGGTCCTCGCCCTCGGCCTCGTGCGCACTATTCATGGGATACAAGGTCGACTCCATTCCCAACTCTGGTCCTAAAAATAACCAGAAGGTAAACTACTAATCAATTGATTAATAAAACACCAATATTCTGGTTCGACGCACAGAGATTATTATTAAAACACCAACTAGTACTCCAAACTATCATCCAGCCTGCGGGACAGGAGAGCACAGCTCTGTCAATTCGAAAAGTAAAGGCCACCCAGGTTAAATTCTCGTGCCCTTCTGTCTACCTCTTCGGATTCTTCATACTTATAGAAATTAAACGCCAGTAATCCAACAGCTTTGACTGTTGTTAATATACACTTATAGAAATATCTCTGTAATGCATTACTCCACTATAGGAACAGACAGGAGTATGGCATTATTCCTCAGACACATTACCGAATATGGATTAAGAATTACAGTCCCCGCCCAATAAACCTCGCTTTCAGATCTCCATATACACAAAATGGACATAAAGCTGACCCAGAAAACATATCAAGTGAAACTAAAACTCTCTATCCCGAAGGATGGGGAGAACAGAACAAAAATTGCAGCGATGCGAGCAAACAGAAACGGGAAGTATAGTTCCTGTCCCAATTTATTTGACGGAGAAGCCTTAATCCGTGCATTACAAGATATTTAAAGTCATGTATCGGCGAGAAAATGAACAACTTTATCAACCATAATCCAAAATCTCACCCACCCACCATATTTTCTCTTTAATCTTTTATATACGTCGTTTGGTTATTCTCTCTCCTATTTTTACGGCTTCATGTTTGTATTATTTTAATATCAACCCTTATAGGGGCTTCTTAGGGATTCTTAATAAGGCAGTGCCTAACAAATGAAATCTTAGGCTAATTTCATAAAAGAACTAGGGAGTAATGCCAGTTCTATTAAGAATTTAGTTGTGTACATGACGAGACGTGTTGGTATTTTTTTTCATCTAATTAAATTAAATTTAAATTATATAATTTTTTTTTTTAACTTGTATGATCAAAATTCAAATAATTCAAATATTTTTTTTTCCAAATAATAAAACCTTATCAACCATTATCACTTTTAAGTAATGAAACACCAGCATAAAACATGCCACAATTAATTCATCACGGTTCACCCAAGTTAAATATTTTTTATCAAAATGATTTTTTTTCCACCTTTCAATGTTTTTTTTTTTTTGGTTAGTTTCTGATATTTTGTTCAACCACTACATTAAGGGGTGCCCCCGTGGCTCTAGGTAAAGCTAAGAATTGAGCCTTGGGTAGAACCACATTTTCAACCACTACCTCAAGGGGTGCCCCCATAGCTCCAGGTAAAGCCCTCATAAGAATTGAACCTTGGGTGCAACTACACTTTCAACCACTACCTCAAGGGGTGCCCCTATGGCTCCATGTAAAGCCCTCACGAGAATTGAACATTGCCCAATTGTAACAACTCCTCGCTTTCCACCATTGGATCCAACCCCTTTGAGCGTCCATCTTTTGAAATTAAGTTATTGGAATGTTCACCTATACAAAGAGGGGGCGGTGAATAACTATTGAGCAATTTTTACCATTTTTAACCATAATATGTAAACATAAAGTAATCAACAATTTATCACATATGATTGCATTCAATATATCAACAACATATAACCACATATACACACTACAAAAGAGTTTTACGTGGAAACCCAAATGGGAGAAAACTACGAAATGTTTTTTAATATATATCTTGAATATTATATCCAGATGAAGCACCAACTTCGAAGATTCTCTAGCACCAACCACATATTTACAAGCTCCAACCTGAAGGAAGATATGACTCCCTAAATTGTCCAGCACCAACTGAAAGGAGGCTCCAACCGACTAGTTTACAGGCTCCAACCCAAAGGAAACTCCAACTCCCTAGGTTCTCCAACACTGACTAGAAGGAGGCTCCAAACCCCTAGTTTACAGGCACCAACCTGAAGGAAACTACAACTCTATAGATTCTCCAGCTCCAACCCATAGTTTATAAGCTCTAACTCCAACTGGAAGAAGGCTCCAACCACCTAGTTTTATTAGCACCAACTCAAAGGAAGTTGCAACTCCCCTGTAAGAATTAACATCCTATTTGAAGACACTAATATTCCTTTGCACCACCAAATCTCCTAGAAATATAAATGAGAGACTCAACCTATCATTATAGTTGTCACTAATCTTGAAACATCGCCATCATCATAAATAAGATACTTAACCTATCACTATTGTTAACACTGATAATAATACATCATCATAATCAACCTGTCACTTTTTTGTCACTCGTACCAGTGATACATCATCATCATTAAATTGTCGTTGTTATTGTCATTGTTACTGATATATCACCATCATCAAAATTAGCTCCACTACAATTGATACATAATCATCATCAATATTGGATACACCATAACTAAAACATCATCATCATAAAAAACTAGATCCACCACAACTGATATATCATCAACATCAAAAGTGATACACCATAACTGATACATCAACATCATCAAAATTAGATCCACCACAACTTATACATCAACATCATCAACCTCAGTCCACTTAGAAACTGGTTCCACATAAATATCCTAGGTCCATATGGGTCCACATATAAACCCCAACATCACTTCTTAAATGTATCTCGAACACTTGTTTGGGATTAGTTTTAATGTTATAATTTTTCTGGATTGAACTGTGAGTTTTTGTGACTAGTTTCTAGATTAGTCGCAAACCCTAACTTCCAACAAGTATAATTGTACACCTGTAATGAATCTAGGTCTGAAACTTGTACACAATCTTCTTTGATATCTTCTCTGAAATTACTCCAAGTTTATCTCCTTGAATCATCACTGAAAAAGTGTTTTAGGGAATATGACATACCTTCCTGAATTCTATCCTATTCTTGAGAGAAAACTTGTACAACATGCCACGCGCTAAATATTTGATATCTTATTCTAAAACTCACAAAACAATACTATGGATTGTACTATTTCCAGTGCAATTGGTCTAAAAGAATTTGGATCCTCTATTAAGAAGTTATGATTGTTTTACCCGGAACACTT